>MCJB01041322.1:0-93959 GCA_002018475.1 Nicotiana obtusifolia | reverse complement strand
ACATAAAAGCGAGAAAATGGGAGTGCTTCACTGAGGCACCTAAGGAATTCAATGAGTCACTGGTCCGGGAGTTCTATGCATCCTATGGTGCTTGCAGAACGGCGCACCACAAACGTAACAAAGTATTCACTGGCATCGTACTGGTTCGGGGAAAGAATGTGTTCTGCAACAGCAAAGAAATTAATGAAATATACTTCCCTGATTGGCAATCAGGCACAGCCGAGTACGATGCCAAGTACTCCAACAGAGAGAATGAACGTCGGTGGATAGCGTCCGTTATTGCAAAGGGGACTCCTGCTTGGATAAATCCTGGAAAGAAGATTTATAAAGAGAATCTCACAAGGGAGGGTCGATTTTGGCTGAGCTTCGTCACCTCCCGTTTGATACCGTCCAGAAACGAAACTGATATAAGCATTGAGAAAGCCCTTCTCATTGCGTGCATCATGGCCGGTATCAAAATCGATGTGGGGAATCTAATCTTCCAGGAGATTGGCATCCCGGCAACGCAGCGTGCCACCTCACTTCCATTTTCGAGTTTGATCACAACCCTCTGCAAAGCTGTGAACGTGCCTCTCATGCCATAATCTGACAAAACCAGAAAGGAAACGAGGGATATAGATATCACTCGTATCAGTGATGCTGTTGCCCCACCAGAGACCCCACTCCAGGACCTTGACTCCCAGACTCCCATACCTCCCCATGATCCAGAGGCCTCCACTTCTGCTGCAGAGCCTGCATCCCAGTCCACTACCGACCAACCTTCGTCCACACTGCCAGCCCTCTCAAGACTTGGTCTCATTGCACAACATGCTAATGCCAAGGTGGACCAACTCTTGAAAACCCTGCCAAACCTTATCAAACAAGCCCTGACTCCAATACAAACATCAGTCACAGCTCTCCAACAACAAGAAACATTCTTTGGGGATCGCTTGCACAAGCTCGAGTTCAGGGTCGAACAGATCGAGAGAGGTGAGGTTAGTGGTTTACCCCAGCTAAGGGAGGAGGTGAAATCTATGAAGACCGAACTCTAGAAAATGCAAAATTTGGAGTTCGACCTATCATCCCTCCTCCCCAAAGAGGGTGACCAAGGTGCAGACACGGCTGCACCAGACCTAGGTTTAGACTTAACAACTCCGATGGCAGACATTGCACCTCAGTCTGCCAGAATGTCTCAACCTCCAACTCTTCCGGTACATGTTGACATTGATGATGAGGAGACATCTAGACATTCATTAGAGTTAGAAGGTGAAGAGGCAGAGGAGGACGACTCATGGTCCGACGAGGATGAAGGCCCTCAGGAGAAGGGCAAACAGATTGCTGCTCCCACAATGGAGGATGAGGAGCACGCAAACATTCAGCGGGCCATACAACACTCGCTAGCAAATGTGGCCGCCCATGCAGATCCATCGGCCAATCAGCCATCAGTGGGCGAGGCTAGTAGCTCAGCAGCCCCAACACCAGCTACCTTCCAGTCCAACATCCATCCTTCAGCTGCAGAGGGGTCAACCGACTACTGATTCCCATAGCGGTTAGTGCGCCCCAGGGAGCCCCTTGAACTTTACTTTATTATCTTATGCATTGGGGATAATGCATGCTTTCGGTTGGGGGTGGTATCCTATCTGTATATTTGATCTGTATTATTGTATTTTTTGCGACATTAGTAACTGTAAAATATATACTAGTGCTTCATGATTTTTGTATATATATTATCTTTAATTAGTAGAAAGTTTTTCACCTTTAATAATTAGAAACAAAATTCCCCTTGTTTTTTCTTTGTGGGGTTCTTTTTCAAGGGTGTAATAGTAGAACCAGGAAAGTAAAATGAAACATGTTGACCGGGATGGTGTAACTGTCTAGTATCAAGCATGTGTGTCTGTATATAGATTGTACCCTTTCAACAGATCAACTGTGTGAACTCGAGGCTCACGCTGTGACTCTATGTCTACCTAGAGTCATGTATTTATATATGTGAAAGCCTTGAATTGCCAAATGTTAACTCTAAGGCTTTTAACTATGTTAACCAAACAGTTTGTGTGCCATGTGTGTGAGCTCTTTGTATAAATAGTTCTTGTGTTTTCTTCTGCCATTTAGAACTTGCCCGGTTGGTTTTTCGACGCCTATTATAATTACACTTAGTTGGAGAGATGATCTTAGGCATTATTTGTTTTATTCGTGAAACCTCTTTTGCCTTTCAAGCCTACCTGTGCATAAATAATATCACTAGCACCCTATTTGAGCCTTTAACCTTTTCTTTGGCCTCCTCATTACAAACCTTTCCTTTATATTAAAATAACTATCTCTTTTGAACCCGTTCCTCCTTGAACATTAAGAATGAGGCTAAAAGCCTAAGTTGGGGGTGTGGGTCAAAATGGAAATGGGTAAGGTTATACAGTGAGGGTAAGAGCTTATACCTCAAAGTGCTAATATGAATTTATGAAAGCTCCAGAAAAAGAAAAAGAAAAGAAAAGAAAAAGAAAAGAAAAAGAAAGATAGTTATATGCGTGTATTTATAATGATGGAGCTTTGAAGGAAATTAGAGAGGTATTTAAGGTGGTTCCATATTGGGAACTAGATGCCAATGAGGCTATGGGGTTTGAAAAGAAACAAAGTGTAAAAAGAAAGGAAAAATGTAATTAGTGTTCAAGGAGGATGTAGTCACTCATATCTAAATATTTATCCTACCTTTCCCTAAACCTACATTACAAGCTTAAAAAGTCCTTATGTGATCTCCAACCGAGCGTTCTAGAAGTAGGCGATGAATTAAAATAAGGGCATGCCTATGGTATGGTATGTGGTGACACCTGAAATTCTTTTCTGAGAGTGAGTGCATTTGCAAATTAGTCCCTTTGTGTTGTTATTATAAAAATTGAGAGTTTGGGACTTTCTTTCTAGTGAGGGCACATGAACTGTGAGGTTGAACAAAAGTTGAGTTCAGAGTAAAACATAAGTGCACTCAGTTGAGGGTAGCATTTAGTCACTTTGTCTGAGGCTCAAAGTTCCAAGGTGATCGGTTTTCCTTGAATATACTGATGATTCAGGGAGGGTAAAGCATTCGAAGAGGCATGCTTGAAACACTAACAACAAACACTATCCATAGTCATTATTGTTTCCTGTTTTGTAAATGGGGTCTAGAATAGGATAGTGTCGTTTTAGTTGCTTGAGGACAAGCAAGAATTTAAGTTGGGGGTGTTGATGTGCCGGAGAATTTCGGCACATTGTGATACTACTTGCTTAGATTTTAACTTGTTTTACATGCAAATTCCCTCGATACTTATGTAATTTTAGTGTATTTGCAGTATATCAAGTGTAAGGACCTAAAAGCATGGAAAAGAGCTCAAAAAGCCAACTAAAGACAAGAAAAGAGCAGAAAAGCATCACAGAGGTGAATATGCTATCGCAAACATCACATACAAGCCGCATACTTCACGTCAAAATCGCAAACTAAGAGAGACTTCTGGGCAAACTTTCATGTCAAGAATGCAGTTGCATATGCGACCACATAACTGTTATGCGAGCCGCATAGGTGTACATGGAGATCGCAGACACAAGCAGAGTTTTGGGTGAAGTTCAGAGTCAGAAGTGCGATCGCATAACCGGTATGCAAACCACAGAATCGACCGCATATCAGTATGAGGTCTACTGTATGATGGAATTGCGATGCAAAATGGGGCCGAATTTCTTCAATGCGGACCGTAGATCATGAATGCTATGAAGGCAAAACCCAGAGGTGAAATCTGCGACAGGCGTGTAAGAATTGCGAACAACATTTCTGTTATGCGACAGAAATGCGGTCGCATTGTTGACTTCAGGGGCAAATCAGTTCGAATTTTGCCTCGATTTGTGGGCCACTATAAATAGGTTTATTAGGGTTTTGTGGGGAGAATCTTGTCAGAATTTAGAGCAGAAAGTGCAAGGCTTGAATTATTTTACCTCTTGGAAGCTTTTTGGGTCAATTATCTTCTACTTTGTAAGCGTTATGACAATTATTACTCTTTCAATTTCAGTTTTTAGCATGAGTACCTAATTCCAAACACTAAGGTTGTGAACCCTAAATGGGTATGATGTTATTGGGTGTTTGATATTGAATATATTTTCAACGGTTGATTGATATTTATTTACTTCTCATTCTTTAAACAATTGTTGGTGGTTGCAAACATTAACAAACGCCATTGAATTCCATCTTTGCTTGGGAAAGCGGGGTAGAGTTTGGTAGAAGTAAATAACAAAGACTCAAGGCTTTAAACCTTGTTTAATAAAATCGCTTAGGAATAAGTGGGTTTTAATTTGGCATAAATTGATTGTTCTTAATCACAACTCTTTTGTATTTGGAAAAATCATAAAGGGGAAATATTAGCCAACTATTGGAAAATATTGGGTAGTCAATTAGACATCAATTGCATATCAAAAGTTTCTTCCGTTGGAAATATATCATATTGACATCGATATCATTATACTTCATTAAGGAGGATACAACCTTGGTTTCTTTAATCATATTATTCTTATCCGTAATATTGCAATTAGTCTTTATTTAAACCTAAATTCAATTCATACTTCTGTTATGATTACCTGATAGAATTACGACTGTAGTTGAGTACTACGCTAATCAAGTAAACGTTTCACACCTATTCCCTGTGGGATTCGACCCCAACCTTGTTGGGTTATTATATTTGACACCGACCGCTTTCACTGTTTAATAAGGTGTAATTTGAGCGTATCAGAGCTCCTAGGCTTGTTATCAATTACAAGCCACTAAATACGGCTTTAAAATGGATTAGGTACTCGATACCTAATAAGAGAGATCTTCTCAAAAGAACTTACAAAGCCAATCTTTACAGTAAGTTCGACATTAAATCTGGTTTCTGGCAAATACAGATCGCCGAGAAAGATAGATACAAAACGGCCTTTAATGTGCCATTTGGCCAATATGAATGGAATTTCATGCCATTCGGACTTAAAAATGACCCTTCCGAGTTTCAAAATATTATGAACTCAATCTTTAATAGTTACAGTTATATGTCTATAGTTTATATAGATGATGTGTTATATTTTCTGAGGATATAGATTCTCATTTTAAAAGCAATTAAATAGTGCTCCCACTTCCACTCTAGTATCTCAATATTCTAAAGCAAACCACCAAGTCTCTGATGCTCATACTTGACCTGCTGACAATTCAAACACCGAGCAACATATCCAACAATGTCTTTCTTCATCCCCCGCCACCAATAATGTTGCTTCAAATTTTGGAACACAAACCCGACCCTGAAGCCACAATACACCATCATCACCAATTGATACTTCTTTAGCACCACCTCGCTGCACCATGTCCTTAAGGACAAGCAAGTGGGGATTAGCATACTGGCAAGCCTTGATGCGCTCAAACAAAATTGATTGGGATACAACACAAGCAAAAACCCTGCTAGTCTCCGATATATCCAATCTCAAAAACATGTTGGCCAAAGTCTGAACATCCATAGCCAAAGACCTCTCCCCAGTTGGAATAAATGCTAAACTCCCCATATTCTCCGCCTTTCTACTAAAGACATCTGCTACCATATTATCCTTCCTCGGTTAATAAAGAATGGTGATATCATAGTCCTTTAATAGATCCTACCACTTTCGCGACCTCAAGTTCAAATCCTTTTGCTTGAATAAATGTTAAAGACTCTGATGATCCGTATACATCTCACAAGACACTCCATATAAGTAATGCCTCAAAATCTTGAGCGCGTGTACAATAGTTGCTAACTCCAAATCATGTATTGGGTAGTTCTTCTGATGAGGCTTCAACTGGCGCAACGTGTAGGCAATCCCCCCATCATCCTGCATCAATACACACCCAATGCCAACCCTCGAAGCATCATAATAAATTGTATATGAACCTGATCCCAAAGGCAAAACCAACATTGGAGCCATAGTCCAAGCAGTCTTGAGCTTCTAAAAGCTCTCCTTACACTCATATGGCTATCTGAACAAGCGCCCTTCTAAGTCATCATAGTCAATCAGGTTGTAATAGATGAAAATCACTCTACGTTGTGATGGTAGTAACCTGCCAAACCTAAAAAGCTCCTAAGCTCTGTAGAGGTAGAACTTCTGGTCCAACTCTGAATTGCCTCAATCTTCTTTGGGTCCACCTTGATCCCATCACTAGATACCACATGACACAAGAATGCCACGAAATCTAACTAAAACACGCACTTGGAGAACAAATCATATAGCTTCTTCTCCCTCTAAATTTGAAGCACGTTCCTTAAATGCTACTCATGCTCCTCCCTACAACGGGAATACACCAATATATCATCAATAAACACAATAACAAAGGAATCCAAATAAGGATGGAACACACTATTCATCATGTGAATGAAAGCTTCTGGGGCATTTGTCAGCCCAGACGACATCACCAAAAACTCATAATGCCCATAACGAGTTCGGAAAGTAGTCTTAGGGATGTCCAAAGCCCTATTCTTCAACTAGTAATACCCTGATCTCAAGTCCATCTTCGAGAACACCCTAGCACCCTGAAGCTGATCAAATAAGTCATCAATGTGCGGCAGGGATACTTGTTCTTGATGGTTACCTTATTCAACTACCGATAGTCAATACACATTCTCATAGACCCATCCTTCTTCTTAACAAACAACACCGGTGCACCCCAAGTTGAAACACTAGGAACCACTTATCTAACAATTCTTGCAATTGTTCCTTCATTTCTTCAACTCCGCTGGAGCCATACGATATGGAGGAATAGAGATAGGCTGCATGACCGATACCAAACCAATGCCGAAATCAATATCCCTATCGGGTGGCAATGCCCGATAGGTCTGCTTGAAACACATCCAGAAACCCCCTCAATACTAGGACTTACTCAGTAGTAGGAGTACCAGTACTAACATCTTTAACAAAGGCTAAATATGTCAAACATCCCTTCTCAACCATCTATTGAGCCTTCAAAAATGAGATCACTCTACTCGGAGTGCAACAAAGAGAACCCTTCCACTCCAACATCAGCAACGCTAATATCACCAACATTACAGTCTTAGCGTGATAATCAAGAATAATATGGTACCGAGATAACCAATCTATACCTAAGATCACATAAAATCAACCATATCTAGCAATAGAAATCCTTCTACATGATTGATAAACTCGATCCACCATAATAGAATCACCAAATGGTGTTGACACATACGCAGGAGCATCAAGAGAACCACAAGGCATATGTAGACAAGAAGTAAAGTATGATGACATAAGAATAAGTAGAACCAGGATCAAATAATAAGGAAGCATCCTTGTGGCACACATAAACAATACCTCTAGTCACAACATCAGAAGCAACAACCTCGGTCAAATGCATAGCATTTGGCCTGACCTCCAATAGTCTGAGCTCCCCCTCTAGGAAGACCATGTCCTGGATGGACTCCACCCCGAGCTGTCTGACCAGGTGGTGTAGTAACCGATAAGTGTGGATTTTAACCACTTATTAATTCCTTCTTAATATAGTTTTTTAGTCCAAAATTACTAAATTTGTCCCCTACTCTAGTGAAAATGGTTGTATTATAGGAGCTCTGGAAAGTATAAGTTCAACAAAGAAAAATGACTCAAAAAGGAGATGTTCTAGCCAAATTCAGTGAAGAGGAGAAGTGATGAGAAAAGCGCGGTCCGTAGAATTACAACTGCAGCCGCAAAAGCAATTGCAAACTGCAAAAGAAGGAATGCGGCCGCAGAAGGAAAACTGAAGCTTCAGGAACTTTAGGCAAAAGTGCGGTCCGCGAAAGAAAATGTGCGGTTGCACTTGGTCCGCAAAACAGGTTCGCACTGACAAGCTTGAAAGATCAAAGAATGAGCAGTTGGACAAATCTGAAGCCTCTTCAAATGCAGTCTGTAGAACTTAAAGTGCGGCCGCAAAAGCTGATTTGCAGCTACAAAAGCTGAAGTGCAACCGCAGAACTTCCCCTACTAAAAGCAGAAGGAATGTCAATCCGGCACAGTACGGGCGGCAAAAGTTGATGTGCTGCAGCAGAACCCTCTGAAGGGCATTTTTGTTAGAGATTTCAGGAGCCCTATAAATAGAACTTTAAAACTTTATTAGGGTATCTTTTGACTATAGCATCTAGGAATTAGTTACTTTCAGCTATTTTGAGCAAGTTTGAGCAACAATTGAAGAAAAGCATCCACTCTTTCTTTTATTTTTATTTTATGTCTTTAATTTCTTATTTTCATCGTTTGTATTTTACTAGGAGTAGCTCTTTTATCTAGGTTGTGGTCCAACCCTAAGTGTAAATCTTATGAGTTATTAATATTATGCTTGTTATTGATTGGGTTAGTATTCTTTAGCCTTGTTTAAGCTTTAAAGTTAGAATTGATGGTTGCAAACATAAATTTATGCCTTTTTGACCTCGTTCTTACTTAAGAGAGAGGAACTTAGTCCAGAAAAACTTGGCTAACAAGAAATTAAACTAGTTGAATTAGTGTTTGATTAATTAACGGTTTGAACTAGAGATAGAGATAATCCCACTTGGGCCTATATTCAATTGCACTTATAGCTACCCATTTGGATATGAGAAAGCTAATTTGGGCATAATCAGTCCTTAACCGAGAGGTGTTTAGTAAGTACTTGAGTATTTAGAGTCATAACAACCTTGATCTATCAAGCAAGCATAAGTTTTTACCCATTAGGTTTACACCCAGGTTAAGATTATAACCCGAGGCTTTTCTCCATTCGGTAAAACTTCAAAAACGTTTTGCTTATTACTTGTTTGCAAGCTTAGTTCACAAATCATACTAGTTTAATTAGTGAAGTTGATACACCACTTTTGTTTGGAATATAAAGTGAGTTATATCAAGTTGTTCACTTAAGTGTTTACTATAACACCCATATTAAACTCGTTGAGGTTGATCCCGACTCGCGTTGGGTAAACATTATTGTAATAACCGTTTCATATCCCTTATTTCGGGTGTGACTTGGACGTGATCAGTACCGGGGGGAGGGGGGCGAACTATTGTCTGACCTCCCTGCTGCACTAGTCCTCTGCAAAAAATAGGGGCAATACTTCCTGACATGCCCCAACTCTCCACACTCATAGAAACCTTTGACTGGGGCTCTAGCTATGGAACGTGCTCTGATCCTACCTTAGCCTCGACCCCAACTTCTCACAGCCCTAGCCTGGGGTACTGGCGCCTGCTCAATTGAACCAGGCGATCGTGTCCTCATCATCTGTGAGAAAATAGAAATCAAGGATTCAGTCTAAAGGATAATCAAATCTGCACAATAAAGAATGAAACAAGTGAACTTTTCCTAACACCCTTGTAGCCTCTCGAAGATAAATACAGATGTCTCTGTAATGATCCGCAAGACTTTATTAGACTTGCTCATGACTCGTGAGACCTAAGAATCCTAGTGCTCTGTACCTACTTGCAACGATCCCAAATCCCACCAAAGTCGTGTCGGCGCCTAACACCTTGCTAGACAAGCAAACATCAAATATACAAAACTAAACTTTAACGATAATAAACAATTGCCTCAAAAGCAGAATAAGATAGATAACTAAAGAAATATAGCGATACAACTGCAATACCATCCAAGAACCTGGTGTCAACGAGTTCATGAGCTCCATAAAATAATAAGTACAACTATACAGTACTTTTTGAAATACATAAACAGTAATGACAAAGTAAGGGAAGGACTCCAATTCTTACGGGGGAAAATAGCAGAGCTACCTTGAAATCACCAATGAAAACTGATGTAATTCTCAATAATCAGCTCTATCAGCAGTACTTGGATTTGCACATAAAGTGCAGAGTGTAGTATAAGTAATCGATCCCATGTACTCAGTAAGTAGCAATTTTAACCTCGGATTGAAGATAGTGACGATATTCACAAAGTCCGCTACTCACTTTCAATAATCAATAATAACATAAACAGCTAATAATAATAATAATAATAATAATAATAATAATAATAATAAGAAATAATAATAATAATAATAATAATAAATAATAATAATAATAATAATAATAATAGTAATAATAATAATAATAATAATAATAATAATAATAAAGAAGGAAAACAACTCCAGAATAACAAGTTCGTCTGATTCTCATTTAATAGTAAATAGGCATTGCTTTCCAATAAAATCAGTTAAAACCTCAATTTAAGATATAGAGTCTAATTAGCATGAGGAAGATACATCTCTATGCCTACATGACGAGTAACAATGCCGACATCCACAAATTCACGGTGAAATCATCAAATAAACATACTCTCAGCACAATAGGGGTGGCTGCATAAAGGCCCTCACTAAGCACATACCAAGTGCCTGCACTCACAGAGCTCAAAGACTATGGGTTATCACCTGACTGCGGAGGGTCGGATCCTAGCCCAAGCGCTGACTGGATCAAAAGCCAAAGATGATCATAACTAAGCCCAAATGGCCTGGTGCACACGTAACGTCAATAACAATACCACTCAGCCTATTAAGGGGCATGGCATACGCGTCACCTTAATATCAATATCATCATGGCTCGATGGCTCCATTTCAATCATTAGTCCGCTCATATGACAATATGTCAATATCTCACAGTATCAAAATCAATAAACCGCACAGATTATACCAAAGTGCCACAAATCCACTCAAATTCATAGTATTTAAGTAAAGAAACCCACAACATGTGAGATAATCTTTAAGAAGTACACAGAAATAATGACATAATGGTATGACTACAATCAAGGCAAACAGCTCAACATAGCAAAATAGCCTTATCATGTCTCAAACAGATAAGCGCATAGCCTAGACATGATTTCTAGCATGAAAATAATCCAAGTAGTCATACAAGTAAATAAAATACAGCAACACAAAGGCATGATAGCAAAACAAGGCATATAATAGCCTAAGGTCAACCAGGATCATGAATCACCACAGTGTACACAAATACACTCCTCACTACGTACACACATCACCACCAACACATAGTAACTATTGAAACCTACGGGGAAAATGCCCTCAAGCCAAGCCTAAGAAAGATACTTACGGCAAAGCGTGAGAATCAATACTTCAAAGAGCCCTGGCCTCTCAAATTGGCCTCCCACTGGGTCAAATCTAGCCAAAAACAACTTAATAACAACTAATAAAGCTCCCATTTTTATCAATTATCAAAAAGTCAACCCGGGCCAGCCTCCCGGAATCCGACAAAAGTCACAGATCCCGATCACCCATTCAAATACAAGTCCAAATATACAAGTTTTATCCAAATCCGACTCTAAATTGGGGTTCAAATCAAATAATAACTCTCTAAAATTTCATACAAAAACCCCAATTTTCTACCTTATATTTCTAACAAAACCAAAATTAAAGATGGAATCATGAAATAAAATCAAATCCAAGTCAAGAACACTTACCTCAATCCAAATGGTAAAAATTGCCTCAAAATTTGCCCTAGTACGAGCTCCCAATCTCACAATATGACAAAATGAAGCTACCGCTCGATACAAATATGTGCTGCCTAGATATTTCACTTCTGTGACCCACACAGCCGCTTCTGCAGCATCGCATTTGCGACAAAAAGCTCGCTTCTACTAGTTCCCTCGACCATTCGCTTAATGAATTTATTCCAACTCTTGGATCAATAATCAGAACCCAATAACATCAAAGTCAACTCCCGGCCAAACCTATGAACCTGCCAAACCTTCAAATTTTCAACTTTCGCCAAATAGAGCCAAATCAACCTAGGAACATCCAAATCCAAATTCGAACATACCCCTAAGTCCAAAATCACTATAAGAACCTATTGGAACCATCAAAACAATATTCCGAGGTTGTTTACACAAAAGTCAAACTTCGGTCAACTATCATAATTTAAGCTTCTAACCTTGGAACTAAGTATTCTAATTCACTCCAAAATCTTTCCGAAACCAAACCAACCATCCTCCAAGTCACAAAACAACAAAGAAGCATCAAATAGGGGAATGGGGCTCAAATACACAAAACGACTGACTTGGTCATTACAATTCTCCCCATAGGTGACTTGATTGCTATTTGATTCATGATTTAGGAGCCACGTATATGCGAGATGACGAGCGTATATGTGTAGCAAGATTTTGGACCGTATATGCATAATTTAGGAACATGCCAAGGATTATGACTTGTTGGTTTGACATGAGGGTTATATTGCCATGTTTGACTTTATTGTAAATTCATAATAATATACTTGTTTTATTTTCTCCATGATCTCTATGGTTGGCGTAATTAGCTCGTGATAATGATATGACTAAGCTAAAAGCACAATTTGCCATAGCGAACACTTAGCCATTTGTGCTTTTTATCCGCATTCTTATTATCATGGCTGCCCCTTTATTATGTCATTTCTTACAAATATGTATGAGTGGAAAGTGATTCTTGAGGGGAGTTGATGATTTTGGTACTACGAGCACTTAAGTGGATATTTATACTGATTATTAGATTGAGGATGTTATGCTTTAGATCGGGTTGCGCGTCGCAACAGTTGATTGATGATCATTAGTCATAAAATGATTTATGCTTGGATTATGGGTCCGTCCTTTTAGATTCAGGTGATTACCCATGTTATCTTGAGCCCTCTGAGCATAGGTACCCGTGATTCTTTTTGTGCTTGTTGGATACATGGCACGTGTCAGACACATGGATTGTGTTATGGGTGGTTGAGAAAAGTATCTTGAGCATGCATAATTATATTTTCTTAGACTCATGATATCAACTGAAATGTGTATTATTGAGTGGTATCAATTTCACTCGAGAATTGAGATGACTATTATCATATTTGATTCCGGATATTTGAAAAGCATGCGTAAATTCCATAAGAGTAGTTCTTTGAGATTTTATACTTGTTGATGATATCATACCTAGCTTTCTATTGGATATTTCACTCACCTGCTTATTTGATTGCTAGTAAGTGTCAGGCACGTGGATTGTGTTATGGGTTGTTGAGAAAAGTATCTTGAGCATGCATATTTATATTTGTTTAGACTCATGCTATGAATTGAAATAAGTATTGTTGACTGGTATCAATTTCACTAGAGAATCGAGATGATTGCTATCTTATTTGATTCCGGAGATTTGGAAAGCATGCCTAAATTCCGTACGAGTTGTGCTTTGAGCTTTTATACTTGTTCATGATATCATGTCTAGCTTTCTATTGTATATTTCTCTCACCTGCTTATTTGACTGCAGTAAGTGCCGGAATCGACCCATCGCCACTACTTCTTTGATGCTATACTTGATACTTATTGAGTACCGTTGTTTGTACTCATACTACTGCTTCTACACATTTTGTGCAAGTTCTGAGGCTGGTATGAGTGGTATTCATCCTGGAAGTAGGTGATTCGTTGATACTTTGCGGTAAGCTGCTCAACTTGATCGATTCGCAACACATGGAGTCCCTCTCCCTACTTCTCGCATATGTCTATCTACATTAATTTGGCAGGTAATGTGTACAGATGTTTCTCATACTCTCATTAGATGCTTGTGATGATTTCTCGTCATGCATTGATTACAGCCTTTAATCTAAATCTTTCTATTCTATCATCTCACAGATGGCGAGAACTTGCACGTTTGTAGCTACATAGATGTAGAAGCAGTACCACTGGGTGCGACCTGTGAGAAGCACCGGCCGGGATAAGGCTAAAGCCCCTGCTAGAGGCCGTACTACTACAGCTAAGGGTGGGGGATCCACAAGGGCCCGCGTTCAGCCACGAGCAGTTGCAGTAGATCCACCTATGGAGCAGGTGGAGGAGCAGATCATAGACGATCATATTAAGTCCCCAGTGCACTCTCAGCAACCAGAGAGTTTTATTGTTGCACCCATGATTCAGGAGGCTATGGCCAAGATGGTCCGTTCTATCGATGCTTCATCCCAGGCCGGAGTGCTCCCAGTAGCTCTAGCCACATCTCAGGTACGAGGGGTGCTCAGACCCTGGTGGGTCGTACACTAGAGTAGATTGTTATAGCAGCTAGATCTGAGACGTGCCAGCTTTGTCTATTGATGAGCGAAAGACGTTAGAGAGGTTCCAAAGATTATTTCCGCTGCACTTTGAGGGCACTGCTTCAGAGGATGCCCAGGACATTTCTAGATTGGTGCCATCAGATGCTATGCAATTTGGGCTTGGTAGAGTCCAATGGTGTAAACTTCACTACTTCATAGTTTAAGGGAATGGCTAGGAGATGGTGGCAGACATATGAGCTGGGTTGGCCTGCTGGTTTAGATGCTCCTACATAAGCTAAGTTTAAACATCCATTCCTCGAGAGGTACATTCCACTCACTAGGAGGGATGAGTTGAGAGGTCAATTTGAGCACCTTTAACAAGGTCGCATTTCAGTGACTGAGTATGATGCAAGATTCACTGAGTTGTCTTGTTATGCTGCTTTCCTGATCTCAATTGAGGCATAGAATGTGAAGAGGTTTATTGAGGGTCTGAGTTATGGCACTAGGATTACATATGGCTTGAGAGTCAGAGATAGGGACTACTTTTTAGTAGGCAGTAAATGTAGCTCGGAGGATCGTACGTGTTTGCAACCAGGGTAGAGAAATCATAATGAGGGAAAAGAGGCCTCGTCGTTTTGGTGGTACCTCATCTGGAGGTAGAGGAAAGATCAGTGGGGTTCCTCCTAGTAGGCTAGTTCAGTATGTGCAACACAGAGCCTGAAGTGCGATGTCTCAGTCATCTTTTAGTTCCTCTTCCAGCAAGCTCATACCATGCTCCATCGATGCAGGGTTCCTCTAGTGGGTATTTCGTTCTTCGGCGGCAGTATTAGTCTCAGCAACCTAATTCAGCTCAGGGTTGCTATGAGTGTGGAGAGCTTGGGCATGTGAGGAAGTATTGCCCTAGACTTATCAGAGCCGCAGCTCATCAAGGTTCTCTGTTTGTAGTTCCGGCGCCAATTGCATCACCCCCTACTCAAACAACTAGAGGGGGAGGTCATGCAATGAGAGGACACCTTAGATGGATGGGTCAAGTTGGTGCTAGTCAGGCCAGTGGTGTCTAGCCCCATTGCTATGCTATCCTAAGGAAACCCGAGGCGATGGCCTATGATGTTGTGATCATGGTATGGTTTCACTCTGTCATAGAGATTTTTCCGTGTTGTTTGATCCGGGATGTACTTATTTTATGTGTCATCATACTTTGCTCCTTATTTGGATATGTCTTGTGGTTCTCTTGATACTCATGTGCTTGTGTCTACACCTCTTGGTCATTATATTATGGTGTATCATGTGTATCGATCTTATGTGGTCACTATTTGTGGTTATGAGACTAGTGTTGATCTTCTATTTCTTGGTATGATGGACTTTGATGTGATATTTGGGTATGAATTGGCTATGCCGGGGTTGCCGAGGCTGGAGTGGAGAGATTCTCTTGGTCACCCTCCTAGTAGGGTAATTTTATTTTTGAAGCCTCAATGAATGGTTGAGAAGGGATGTTTGGCTTATTTGCATTTTGTTCGAGATGTTAGTGCGGATACTCCTACAGTGGATTCAGTTCTAATGGTGAGGGAGTTTCTGGATGTGTTTTCTGCAGACCTACAAGGCATGCCATCCGACATGGATATTGAAAATGGTATTGATTTAGTGTCAGGAACGCATCCCATATCTATTCCTCTGTATCGCATGGATCTAGTGGAGTTGAAAAAATTGAAAAATCAAATGCAAGAGTTGATGGATAAGGGATTCATTAGGCCTAGTATATCACCATGGGATGCGCTTGTGTTGTTTGTAAAGAAGAAGGATGGGTCTATCAGGATGTCTATCGGTAGTTGAACAAGGTTACCATCAGGAACAAGTATCCATTGCTGTGTGTTGATGATTTATTTGATCAGCTTCAGGGTGCTAAAGTTTCTCAAAGATTGACTTGAGATCGGGGTATCACCAGTTGATGATTAGGGCTTCGGACATCCGTAAGACGGCTTTTAGGACTTGTTATAGGTATTATGAGCTTTTGGTGATGTCTTTTGGGTTGACTATTGCCCCATCAGCCTTTATGCATTTGATGTGTTCCAACCTTATTTTGATTCTTTTGTCATTGTGTTCATTGATAATATCTTGGTGTATTTCCGTAGCGCTGAGGAATACGAGCAGCATTTGAGGATTGTGCTTTAGATTTTGAGGGAGAAGAAGTTGTATGCTAAGTTCTCCAAATGCAAGTTTTGGTTGGACTCAGTGGCATTCTTGGGTCATGTGGTATCTAGTGATGGGATCAAGGTGTACCCAAAGAAGATTGAGGCAGTTCAGAATTGGCCCAGACCTTCTACTACTATAGAGATTAGGAGCTTCTTAGGTTTGGCCAGTTACTACCATCATTTCGTATAGAGATTTTCGTCTATAGCAGCCCATTGACTAAGTTGACTCAGAAGGGCGCTCTGTTCAGCTGGTCGGATAAATGTGAGGAGGCTTTCGAAAGCTCAAGACTGCTTTGACTATGGCTCCGATTTTGGTTTTGCCTTCGGTATCGGGGTTGTGTGCGGTTAATTATGATGCTTCACGAATTGGAATTGGGTATATGTTGATGCAGGACGGTAGGGTGATTACCTACACTTCATTCCAGTTGAAGCCCCATGAAAAGAACTATTTGGTGCATGATTTGGAGTTAGAAGCTATTGTACACGCACTCAAGATTTGGAGGTACTATCTATATGGCGTGTCTTATGAGGTGTATACGGATCATAGGAGTCTGAAGCATCTGTTTAAATAGAAAGACTTGAATTTGAGGTAGTTGAGATGGTTGGAGCTATTGAAGGATTATGATATCACCATTCTTTATCATATGAGGAAGGCTAATATGGTAGTAGACGCCTTGAGCAGAAAGGGAGAGAGTATGGGAAGTTTAGCATTCCTTCCAGCTAGGTAGAGGACTTTAGCTATAGATATTTAGGTGTTGGCCAACAGGTTGGTGAGATTGGATACTGCGAAGCTGGTCGAGGTCCTTGCTTGTGTTGTTTCAGATTGATCATTGTTTGAGTGCATTAATCCTCGCTAGTATGACGATCCCCATTTGCTTGTCCTAAACGAAACTGTGCAAGACGGTGGTGTTAAGGAGGTGACTATTGATGATGATTGGGTATTGTGGCTTCAAGGTCGAATTTTTGTTCCTAATGTCGATGGCTTGAGAGGGTTGATTCTTGAGTAGGATCATAGTTCACAGTACTCTATTCATCCTGGTGCTGCGAAGATGTACCATGATTTAAAGCAGCATTAGTGGTGGAGAAGAATGAAGAAGGACATTGTGGGGCATGTTGCATAGTGTTTGTACTGTATAGGTCAAGTATAAGCATTAGAGACCGGGTCGTTTACTTCAGAGGCTGGAGATACCAGAGTGGAAGTAGGAGCGCATCACTATGGACTTTGTGGTAGGATTGCCACGGGCCTTGAAAAGATTTAATGTTGTTTGGGTCATTGTGGAAAGACTAATCAAGTCATTTTATCCCGATCATGACTTCTTATACATCGGAGTAGTTGGCTAAGATTTATATTAGGGAGGTTGTCGGTCTGCACGGGTGCTGGTGTCTAACATCTCTAATCGTGGCACTAAGTTTATATTGCATTTCTAGAGAGCTGTGCAGCATAGGTTGGGCACATATATGGAGATGAGTATAGCATTTCACCCTCAGACGGATGGGCAGTCTGAGCGGACTATTCATATTTTGGAGGATATGTTGAGATCCTGTGTTATGTACTTCGGTGGCTAGTGGCATCAGTTTCTACCATTAGCGGAGTTTGCATACTACAACAACTAAAAGTCCAGTATCCAGATGGCTCCGTATGAGGCCTTATATGGGAGGCAATGTTGTTCTCCGGTTGGTTTGTTTGAGCCTGGTGAGACTAGTTTGTTGGGAACTGATTCTGTTTATGATGCTTTGGAGAAGGTGAAATTGATTCAGGAGCGGCTTTGCACAACACAATCTAGGTAGAAGAGTTATGCTAATAGGAAGGTTCGTGATATAGCTTTCATAGAGGGTGAGAAGCTTCTTCTCGAAGTTTTATCTATGAAGGGCGTGATGAGGTATGGGAGGAATAGTAAGTTCAATCCACGGTATATCAGACCATTTGAGGTGTTATAGAGGATTAGTGAGGTAGCTTATAGACTTGCTTTACCACCCAGCTTGTCGAGAGTTCATCCACTATTTCATGTCCCAATGCTTCGGAAGTATCATGAGCATCAGTCACATATGTTTGCTTAGCTTGGTGCAGTTGGATGAGAACTTGGCTTATGAAGAAGAGTTGGTGGCAATTTTAGATAGACAAGTTCGGAAGCTGAGGTCGAAGAACATTGCATCAGTGAAGGTTCAGTGAAGAGTTCAACTAGTTGAGGAGGTGACTTGGGATCGAGCATGGCGTGCGGAGAAGATATCCTTATTTTTCGGCATTCCAAGTATGATTCCAGACCCGTTCAACGTTTATTTAAGAGAGGGAGAATTTAACAACCTGGCCAATCGTTTATTGAGTCTCATTTCTCTATTTGATACTTCTTGTATATGTGTTTATTCTTTTTATGACTTGCGGGGATGGTTGGTTTAGTTACAGGAAGGTTTGAGAGGGATTTGAGACGCTTAGTCTCATTTTGGATGCTTAAATTATAAGAGTTGATCAAGGTTTGACTTTTGTGTAAACGGCCTCGGATTGGTGATTCTAGGGTTCCAATAGGTTTGTGTGGTAATTTCAGACTTAGGCATATGCCCGAATCTGGATTTGGAGGTTCCTAAGATATTTTGGTGTTATTTGTAAGAAAGTTGTCAATTTGGAGGTTTAGAGGATTTCTAAGTTTGATGGGGGGTTGAATTTGATGTTACCGTGTTTGGATTTTAGTTCTGGAAGTTAGAACATGTTCATTTTTTTCATACCAGACTTTTATGCAAAGTTTTAGTTTAATCTAGATTGGTTAAGCTTGAGTCGGATGTTTGGTTTGAAGTTTAGAAGTTATGAATTTAAGAGAAGCGTAACATGCGTTTGATCATAGATTCTTGGTTTTGATATTAGTCATGGTGTTTTGAGCATTCAGACAAGTTTAGATAAGGTATTGGGACTTGTTGGTGTGATTGGATGGAGTCCCGGGGGGCTCGGATGTGTTTCCAGGTAGTTTCAGACCATTTCTTCTTGGTTTTGGATTGTTGACTTTCTGATGTGTTGCAGTGCTTTGTGATCGTGGAGCTAGTCTCGCGATCGCAGAGAAGGGAGAGCTGGCAAGAGGAATTTCCTCTTCACGTTCGCGTGGAGATTTCGCGTTCGCAAAGAGAGAGGATCCAAGTCATGGCATTCGCGTGAGGAGATGTGTTCACGTTGGTGTGGTGCCTAGTAGTGGAATTGACTTCGCGTTTGTGGAGCGAGGCTTATTAGGTCCAAACGCACATGCAAGTATACAAGGTCGACAAGTAATAAAGTGATGAGAACGCATCGTCCCACGAGGATTTATGACTAACTATTGTCCAATTTAAACTACATAGAAGTTAATTGCTCAAGAGGTTATGACGAAGATGATTGTGATTTGTATTACTAAAAAGTACTACAAAATTGAAAAATAAGAAAGAATTCAAGGATGCAAAGCAAGCAAACAAACACTTAGGAGAAATTCAATGAGATGGGAATATTTTGGGGTTATGGGATTAATGTCTCTACTATTGCATTCTTCCAGTTGATTCAATTACTCAATTTATCTAATTTGTTGGTTAACAAGGTTTATAATGCTCGCTAAGTTCTTTCGATGCTTCGCTCGCCTATTCAAGCCAACCTAATACTATACGTATATAGGATCAGAATTAGCAAGAATGAATGTATATTTCCTGCAAAAATAACCAAGTAAGGCAACTGGAATATGTCAATCCTAATCGTGAATCTATTCTCCGATGCCCGGATTCAAGAACTTACTCTATTCAATCTTATATGCAACTTAGTTCCCACTTCCGAGTTCAACTATAAATTCATAGATAATATTCTATAGTCTATGCAGTAAAATAATTAAGTGCAAGATTGAATAAATATATTAATGTGATAACTCAAGCAAAATATTCAACTATCAAACAACAATAGTCAATAACAACTCATAACCCCAAAATAATTAGGTTCTTAGCCACTCATATTCATAACAATAGTCAAAGTATTATTTTTAAACAAAAAGACTATGAATACTAGATGAAGGATGGAAAAATCGATGAAATTCGTGCTCCGTTTGTGTTTCTAAATCTTTGTCGTCTTCAAAAATTTACCCCCCGCTCACTAATCACGTTTAGGGGGTATTTTATAAGCTAGGGTAGGTGTCTCCGAGTCCAAAATCAAGTAGGAAATGTTCAGGCCCCAGAGCTCGCGACGCCTGGACTAGGGCGAGCGGGGAACCTTGCGGGCGCAAGGTCTATCGCCTGGTCTTCCTCTCCAGGAGCCAAGCGTCACCTGGCCTAGCGCTTGGTTATTGCCTTGTCCGATTTTCACCTTTTCATGTATTTCCGGCATCTTTGCATGCAACCTTCACTTGTTTTCATCTTCCAATGATCCTACATAAAAACAACTCAATTAAGCTCAACAGTCGCACATATTAACATTAAAACACCAAGATATAAGGTGAGTAATACACTAAAAACGTACATTTATAGCCTAATATCACTACCCCACACTTAAATGTCGCTCGTCCTCGAGTCAACCAGTAATTTATATTATTCTTAAGCACTTTATATTTAACACAATCCAAGCACACTACACCAATGACTATGGTTAATAGCGACAACTAAACCTTAACATATGAATTCATAACACCCTCCCCTTTTACTTATGCCAAACTTCAAAGATATTCAAACAAAGACAACATGCTCATAACAATCCTAGCTTCAAAATCCAACTCTAGGTCATAATGCACCCATGGTTTGAACACCCAACATCATAGAGAAGTCTAATAATGTCACCAATCACTCGTGAAAATATGTGCCCTCACAACAATATCAAAGAGAACACGTAGAATCCACACATTCGCATTTCGTGATCAAATATTGTTTAAGGACTCACATATAGCAAAGAAGTCTCTTGCTCTCACAAAAAAGTAACATGCATGCAAAAGGTACCATAGGCTTGTCCTTTCTGTAAACATCTACTAATGTAGGCTCGCTCGATCTAAAGTCAATTGGGACTTTTTCATGATTGTTATATAGGCTAAGGGATGGGTAGGATATATTTTAGGAATAGTGGCTAAGCCTCCTAAGCACTTGAACACATCACATAATCATCTTTAGCACATCTTCTTCAATCCAACTTTAATTTCACAAACAAAATCATCCCAACACAATGTTCCCTTTTTCTTTAAGTACTACTTTAATTCATACCCTCTAGCAAGGAGTCAGTTTATTTATCTACATATTTTTCCTTCTTTTTCTTCTCTCTCTTTTTTTCCTTCCTTTTGCAATTTTTTTCTTGACAATTCTTACTAGCAGTGTGTCTCTTACAACACAAGTGCATTATTCCACCTTTCATTGGTTTCACTCAAAAGCCATTTAAGTTCCCTTTTTACTTCTTCTAGCACTCATTTTACAATAAAAGTACTTTAAGAGGTAAAAGGATAAAAAAAATATCAGTTAAGAATAAAAAGGATATAGGCTTATAATATAGGTGCCAAATAAAAATCTACATGCTCAAAAGGGTTGACTAGAAATAATTTTTATTTGTGATAGCATTGAGCTCAAAAGGATCAAAGAAAGCTTAAAATTATTTTTCAAACCGAGCATTACCTAAAATTTTGCTTCAGCTCACATTCTGGGCAAGTTCTAGACGCAATTACAATGACATGGATTGCACAAAAATTTCACTTCATACATGGCACATGACTCACTAAGAACGGTCTTTTTCTGACTCCCAAACTAATGCAAGTATTCACAGAGCCACAAAATATTAAACATTAAGCATAAAGTGAATATGAGTTAAGGAAACGAGACCATAAGCGTCAATAACATGGTATCCAACTAAACAAGGCGTCATGGACAATTTCAAAACATAGGGAAGATACTACACATGCCAAGGCCTAAATATGCTACTATCAAATAAGTCAAATGTGCGTAGGTTCATCATTCTTCCTCCTTATATTTTCTAAATCCTAATCTACTCTTACCCGGTTCAAACTACACTCCATGGAAAAGAACCGAGGCTCAAAGAAAAATCACGGGGGATTATTATTACCTAATAAAATAAAAGAACATATGTTTGGATTTTTTCTGTTTTTCAATCTTTTTTGTGTTTTTGGTTAGAGTTTAATATACTCAAGAAAATCGCCCAGGAGATCCATTCGGGAAAAGTCCATATTTTTCTACTTTTTTATTTTCTATATTTTTTATTTTTTTCCGAATTAAACTACTATGACTAAATTAAACTAAACATACTACACTACAAAATTTTTCATGTTGTTATCTAATTAATCAAAGCCAAAATAGAAAACAAAAAGCTAATCTAAAGCTAAACTACTATAAATAAAAATAAGAAGCTAAAATATACTAGTCTACTATTTACATACTAACGAGAATCCCCCACCCTACACCTAAAGCATGCAATGTTCTCAATGCATATAAAAGCAATTAAAATCAAGAAGGGTGGTAAGGAAACTCTCCGGTCATTCTTCATCATCTTCCCGATCATCTCAACATGTAATCGTAACGACCCCATACTTAATATCGTCACACACGGTGCACCAATTCTATCGAGGTATTTTGACGATGAATGCCACCATCCCAATAGTGTTTAACTCTTTGACCATTGACTAAGAACGTGCTACAACTTTCGGGATCCTGAAGTTCCACATCTCCATGCCTAATAGAACACACTACCTCAAATAGACCTGACCATATAGGCCTAGCTTTCCAGGAAAGAAGTTCAATCACGACTTAAGCACTAGAACGATGCACAATGTGCTTGTCATGCAACTTCTTTGCCTTGACCTTACATACTTTCACATTCTTAAGAAACTGTAACTCTTCGGGCTCAATTTTCTTTTCAATATCATCAACATTCACATCAAGCCCTAACTCTGTTAACTTTGATTCAACCACAGAAATCATGCACAAATCCTTGTAATTCTTGGGAAGGTTAAGCGCCTTGAACACATTAAACGTGACTTCTTCATCATGCACTCTCATCTTTAGCTTAGCTTCTCTCACACCAATGCCCCACTAGTAGCCAAGAATGATCGCCCCAAAATAATTAAAAATTCCTCATCGGCCATGTAGTCGAGAATAATGAAATCCAGGGGAAAAATAAACTTCCTCACTCGTACCAGCACATCTTCAATAATTCCTTCAAGCACTGCCAACGACCTATCTGCTACCTGTAAAGTTATTGGGTGGGCCTAGGGGCTCCCAATTCGAGCTACTTGAACACTGTTAGTGGCATCAAAATAATACTTGTTCCTAAATCACACAGGCTCTACCAATCTCATGATTTCTAATCGCCATGGGAATTGTAAAACAACCAGGATCCTTCAGCTTAGGAAGGAGCTTACTTTGCACTCTAGCACTGCACTCCTCAATAAGTGCAACCATTTAAAACTCTATCAATCTTCTTTTATTGGCCACAATATCTCTCAAGTACTTTGCATATTTAGGCATTTCTTGCAGCACTTCTACCAAAGGTAGATGCACATGCACCTGGCTCAAGATATCCAAAAACTTTTTATACTTGGAATCATCTTTCAGTTTCTGCAGCCTTTGAGGAAAGGCGGTGGTGGCCTTACTTCTATCTCTTGCATGTGCTCATCATCTTTCTTTTCAACTTCCTCTACAATTTAGGTATCAATCTTTCAAAAACTTCTTTAGGGACATACCTTTTAGGCGGCGCATCCTCTAATGCTCTCCAATTTCTTAGATTAGTTGCTTGCACTTGTTCTATGTGATTCTTCTCAATATTAATTAAGAGTGCTCCAGTAGGTCTAACATTCTGAGTGGAGGACTATCCCAACTTGCCTCCCCAAATTTCTAAAATCTGCCCGGAATTGTTGATTGTCAAGACGGAGTTGTTGATTATAAAGCAAGAGCTTCTTTAACAACTCATTTGTTGTATCCTCTACCTTTTGTGGTGGCGCTTGTGGTACGTTGAAATTTCCTTGAGGTATGTTACTGTTTTGATTACCCCTAATGAGAAGTTGGGATGATTTCTCCAATTTGGATTTTAAGTATTCTCGTACTGAGCGTTCTGGTTCATCAGACCCCTGTCTTGCTACCCCACATAATCAATGAATTTAGGAGTCAATGGACAATGGTTACTCATGTGACCTTCTCCACATATTTCAAAACATATAGACATTTGTTGCACATGTTGCATCTAATGCGCTTGTTGCATTGTCATCTTATTCACCTGATTGGCTAACTTCGTTATATCTGCTCTCATGGCTAAGAAGTCATCAAGCTCAACAACACATGTTGCCTTTTTGTTTAAGTGCTCGTCGGGTTTCCCATCTCCTTGTCAATTGTTATCATTCGTAGTGAAATTATTCAGCAAGATCTGGATTTCACTATACAGCCTTGCCATGCAACTATCCCCAAAAGTCGAATCAAGACTCATCTTGGATGCGTCATCTAGCCCATCAACAAAAGTGTGACCCAATACTTCATCAGTTTAACAATGATGTGGGCATTCTCTGAGTAGCTTCTTGTATCTTTTCCACGCTTGAGGAAAAGTTTTGCCATCTTTTTGTTGAAACCCCAAAATTTGGCTTCTCAGTGACTTTGTTTTCTTCGTGGGAGAAAATTTAATTTGAAATTTCCACGCTAGATCATCCCACATCCAGATTGAGTTTGTTGTCTCTTTCTGCAATCATACCTTTGCTTCCTCCAAATGAGAAAAGGGGAACAAGTTCAATCTGACATAATCCTTGGAGACGTTCTAGTAGTTGTATGTATCCGTAATCTCCAAAAAGTTATGTATGTGTCTCTGTGGATCTTCATGAGATAGACCCACGAATTGCCTTGTGGACTGGATTTGTATCACCATGTACTATTTCAGCTCGCGGTGACCAGTTATGTCAGGCTTCACGATAGCCTGAGTCATGTTTGCGAGATTAGGTCTTGCGACCTCTATCACCGGTCTCTCTCGTTCTCTGCCATCTCTATTGGCTATGGTTGAACTACAATGTCCAACTCTGCAGCTCTTGCTATTGTTCATGCCTCCCTCCTTAACTTGTGAAAAAGTCTTTCAGGTTCAGGGTTAGGAGGAGGAAGATTGTTCAGACTGTTACTTCTTCTTAGCATTCAATGTGAACATCCGTAGAGTCAGAAACGGTAAATATATTAGAACTAAAACAAACAACGAATAAAAGCTAATTTTAGACAAGTAGCTACTTTCTAAATCTCTGGCAACAACGCCAAAAACTTATTGGGGCCAAACGCACACGCAAGTATACGCGATCGACAAGTAATAAAATGATGATAAAGTATCGTCCTATGAGGATTTATGACTAACTATCATCTAATTTAAACTACTTATAAGTTAATTGCTCAAGCGGTTATGAAGATTTACTACTAAAAATTACTAAAAAATTGACAAACAAGAAAGGATTCAAGGATGCAAAGCACGCAAAGAATACTTTGGAGAAATTCAATGAGATGGAAATATTCCGAGTTTATGGGATTAATGTCTCTCCTATTGCGTTCTTCTGGTTAATTCAATTACTTGATTTATCTAATTTGTTGGTTAACAGGGTTTATTACGCTCGCGATGTTCTTTCGACGCTTCGCTCGTCTATTCAAGCCAACCTAATACTATATGTCTATAGAATAAGAATTAACAATGCATGTATATTTCCTGCAAAAATAACCAAGTAAGGCAACTAAAACATGTCTATCCTAATCGTGAATTTATTCTCCGATGCCCCGATTCAAGAACTTATTCTATTCAATCCTATATGCAATCCTAATAGTTCACACTTTCGAGTTCAACTACAAATTCGTAGATAGTATTTTACTATTAGCTACGCAATAAAATAATTAAGTGTAAGATTGAATAAATAAATTAATATAATAACTCAAGTAAAATAATCAACCGTCAAACAACAATAGTCAATAACAACTCCCAACCCAAGAATAATGGAGTTCTTAGCCACTCATGTTCATAAAATAATCAAAGTATTGCTTTAAACATAAAGATTATGAATATTAGATAAAGAATGGAAGAATCAATGAAATTCGTGCTCCGTTCGTGTTTCTAAGCCTTTGACGCCTTCAAAACTTGACCCCCTTCTAACTAATCACGTTTAGGTGGTATTTATAGGCTAGGGTCAGAGTCTCCAAGTCCGAAATTGAGTAGGAAAAGCTTAATGCGCGGACTGGGAAAAGGTCCAGGCCCTAGAGCTCGCGAGGCCTAGACTAGGGCGAGCAAGGAACCTCGCGGCGTGAGGCTATCGCCTGGTCTTCCTTGCCAGGAGCCAGGCGTCGCTTGGCTTGGCGCTTGGTTCTTGGCCTTCTCTGGTTTTCGCCTTTTCGTGTTTTTCGTGTATTTCGGCATTTTGCATGCAACCTTTACTCATTTGCATCTTCAAATGATCTTACGAATAAAAACAACTCTATTAAGCTCAAATGCTAACATATTAAACACCAAGATGTAAGGTGAGTAATACACTTAAAATATATATTTATAGCCTAATATCAAGTCTTGCATTCCCGTAGGCTAGGCAGGCTAGCATTCCGCGCTTGCGATTGGAGGCCCACGTTTAGGTAGAAGGGCGGCAACTGGTCAGGAGTACTGGCCTTCACGATTGCGAAGGTGGTCCTGCGATCGCGTAGTGTATAACTAGGCAGTACACTTAATGATATAATTTCACTATTTTGTCTGTTTTCTCATTTTTGAACCTTAAACCTCGAGAGGTGGGGATTTTAGAGAGCAAGTTCACTACTATTTTGGAGGTAAGTAATTTTTACTTGGATTTGACTTTATATCATAATTTTCATAGATTTCTACACCTAAAGGTTTGGATTTTAAAGTGAAATTTGGGGGGTTTGGGAAAGACATTTGGAAAGCGAATAATTGGATTTGAACCCCCACTTAGTGTTGATTTTGAATGAAATTTGTATATTTAGAATCGTGTTAAAATGTATATTCGGGATTTGTGAGTTTTGTCGGGTTCCTGAGTACGGGCCCAAGTTGACTTTTTAGTCGACTCTACGTATTTGTATAAAGAATTGAAGCTTTATTATTTGAATTTATTTTTTATGGCTTTATTTGGCGTTATTGAGTTATCTTAACTATATTTGGGTCATTCGGAGTTGAATTTGAACTGTTAGGCAGTTTTTGCTCGATTTGAGGTTGTCGGACGAAAGTAAGTCTCTTGTCTATCCTTGTAAGAGTGAATTCTCCTCATAGGTGACTTGATTGCTATTTGATTCATGATTTAGGAGCCACATATATACGAGGTTATATGCGTAGCTAGGTTTTGGATCGTATCCGGTGTGTGTTGACTTAAATTGAGCTTTATTGAGTTATGTGAACTTGCTATTCATAATCAAATTGATTCTATGACTACTCAATAATTTATATTCATAATTTAGGAGCATGCCTTGGATTATGACTTATTGATTTGACGTGAGGATTATATTGCTATATCAGACTTTATTGTAGATTCATAATCACATACTTATTTTATTTGCTCCATCATCTCTATGGTTTCTATGGCGTAATTAGCTCATCACAATAATATGATTAAGCTAACAACATGCTAAAAGCTCATTGAGTCATTGTGATAATATGAGTTTCATGATTTTCCATAGCTAACACTTAGCCGTTAGAGCTTTTTATCTGCATTCTTATTATCATGTCTTATATCCCCTTTATTATATCGTTTCTACACATATGCATGAGTGGAAAGTAATTATTGAGAGGAGTTAGAGGATTTCGGCTGTACATGCACTTGACTGGATATTGGTACTGATTATTAGATTGAGGATGTTATTATTTAGATCAGGTTGAGCGCCTCAACAGTTGATTGATGGTTATATTTATAAAATGATCGACGTTTGGATTATGGATCCGTCCCTCTGGAGTCAGGTGATTGCCTATATTACCTTGGGCCCTGCGAGCATAGGTACACGTGATTCTTTTGATACTTGTTGTACATGTGGCCTATGTCAGGCACATGGATTATGCTCTAGGTATTTGAAAAAAGGATCCTGAGCCGTTGTTTGTACTCATACTATGCTTCTACACATTTTTTGCTAGTTATGAGGCTGGTACGAGTGGTATTCATCTAGGATAATACATGAATTCGTGAAGACTTCGTGGTGAGCTGCTCAACTTGATCGAATCACAACAGATGGAGTCCCCCCAACTTCTCTCAGATGTCTATCTACTTTAATCAGACAGACATTATGTACACATGTTTGTCATGCTCTAGTTACATGCTTGTGATAGATTGTGACATCCGATTTTGGGGCTGATATTGATAGTTATGGTTGTGTTTAGACCTTACCTTGAATAGTTATCTACATTATTAGCCTTGAGATTATTCTGTTTCTTATCTTATTGAGCATTTTGTTAAAAGTTGATTAATTTGCTTTAGATTTATGATTGTTATTGTGTTGGCTTGCCTAGCGAGCCGGTTAGGCGCCATCACAATCTTTGATGGGATTTTGGGTCATGATAGTTTATTGCCGGAGGGATGGTTAGATTTGATTAGTTGAAGTGAGAACTGCGAAACGGCATCACCTACTGTGTTACAACAACTGATATTGCGACTCTCCATCATAGAGAGTTTGAGAGAACGGAGGAGTTCCTAGAAAAATAGCAAAAATATAAGAAAATTTATAGAAACTTCAGCACAAAATGCTGGAATTTAAGTTGTGAAAGCTCGAAAGCCCGTATACCGTGTGAGAATTTTTATGTACAATTTCATCTATCGTTGCAAAGTGAAGAAGAAGAAGATGCGGAGAAGAAGGGTTGGGTTTTAGCGGTATTTTTGTTTAATATTATTTTCACTTAAAAAATAGCTAAGTTCCAATTAACTTGGAAAGTGCGGCTTATTTTCAATTACCAACTCAAAATATGGCTGTTTCTGAATTTCTGCCGGGAGACCACTGAGGCACTACTAACTGGAGAAGGTTCTAGAAGGACGCCTCATCACCTTGAGAAACCCAATAACTTGTGGCCCAACCCAAGCCCACCGCCTCTACTTTTGAGCAGCCTATCCGCCTCTTCTGCGCTTTCCCACAGTTTAAAAGCCTTCCCATCCTCCTTGATCACAAACACATCGATTCTCCGACGAACGAACATCTCATCATTTTGAGTTTTCCATTTTCACGAAATGGCAGTGAAAAAGAGTGTGGGATCACTGAAAGAAGCAGATCTGAAAGGGAAGAGAGTGTTCGTGAGAGTTGGTGTGAATGTTCCATTGGATGACAACTTCAATATTACTGATGACACCAGAATCCGAGCTGCTGTTCCTACCATTAAGTGTTTGATGCAACATGGATCTCGTGTTATTCTTGCCTTTCATCTTGTAAGCTTTGCTATTTTTTGCTATTATCAATCAAATGCCTTTTGCTTTTCTTTTAGTTGTTTGATCATTCCAATATTACGACGCTTTATTACTGATGACACCAGAATCCGAGCTACTGTTCCTACCATTAGCCTTGGATGCTAGTATTACCAATTTAGAGATGTTATTGTTGATATTTGTCGATATATGTCATGGATGAGTTTAAGTTATGGACTGGCGGTGTAACAGTATTTACACGATCACGTCATTTAATCTATATGAGATACTTAATGGTATATTATATGATATTGTCACTTATAAGCATGGGTGGAACTAGTGTGATGCAAGGGGTTCATCCAAACTCCGGAAATATACAAGGTCAAAATTAGTTTTTTTATATATAGTAGATGTTGAATTACCTAGGATTCCTCGTGTGTTTACTTGTTTATTTTGAATTCCTTTAATGAAAGGTTTCCCTCTGCATTGCTTTTAGGGTAGTTACAGGTAAATCACTATAAGGTTGTCACTTCTAGGGTAGCTACAGGAGGTCACGGGTTCGAGCCGTGGTAACAACCTCTTGCAAAAATGCAGGCTGCGTACGATAGACCCTTCTGGTCCGGCTCTTCTCCGGACCTCGCGCATAGCGGGAGCTTAGTGCATCAGGCTGCCCTTACTTCTAAGGTAACTATAGATAATTCTAGATGATAAGTATTAATTAATAACATGGTTAAAACGACAACTAACCTGCTGGCTGCTATCATAGATTAAAAATGCACTAATAGTGTAAAAAATCTTTATGTTGTCCTGTACATGTTACTTAAATCCATAGTAGATTTTCCGTTTCTAAATTCCTTTTTTCTCTATATTGTCAAGTTTATTTTGTAATTACTTGTATATTGTCACTTATGCATGTCAATTGTTTATAGTATGTGTGATTTTCATATTTTGATCAGGACCTGTTGGTTAATGGGTATTTTCTAATAGATTTTCTCTTTGGTAAATTAAGCCTCATTGTCTTTTGGATTGGAGGTTAGAGAAAGAATGGAACAAGAGGGAAGAGAAAGCCTTTCTCTTGCTCACTTGTGGTTTGGTATAGAAAAGGAAGAAATAGGTTAGAGGGTATTTGGTGGGATAGGATTGGAAGGATAAAAAGGAAAGGGGTCTTACATTAGTTTGGTATTATTTATGTTACAGGCAAACCTTCAAGCAAATAATTGCAATCAAACACGATAAAATGAACCCACCGTCTTACTTATGTCGGCTTGCCAACATCTGGTTAAAATTGTTTTTAGCTCACTTCCAATGTATACATGCCTTCCCCTTTCTTCTATCTCTAAGCTTCAAGTTAAAAGTGTCTAAGAATAAAAATCTATTTTAAAAAAGTTACTACAAGAGAAAATTTAAGGAATGCAAAAGAGGGACTCAGTCTTGGCCTAAAAGAAAGCTGGTAAAGTGATTATAATCATGCGGGAAGATAGAAAGGGAAAGGTTGTACAGAGAATGTTATCTCAAGGGAAAAGAGAAACAAAGTAATCAGTCTGGTGGTCACTTGAATGGGACGCAATGTAGATAGAAGGTCTAGCTAACCAAAATGGAGGTGAAATCACTAGAGAAAAATGATGCAAAAGGACATCCAAGCTTTGTTTGTTTCAGCAGTTTAAAGTTCTATTTGGACTTTGTGATAATTCTGCATTTTTATTGTGAATTATTTTTACCATCTCCTGTTAGTGAAGTTTCTCTATCTTTTAGTTCTCTGTGTATCTGTTTTCTGATTATTGAATTGCTGGTTCCAGGGTCGTCCAAAAGGTGTCACTCCAAAATACAGCTTGAAGCCACTTGTACCAAGACTGTCGGAGCTATTGGGACTTGAGGTCTGTTTCATGTTCTGTTTCTGGTTATCTTTCTTGGTCATTGTTTCTTCTAGGGCTGTCTAAAGAGGTTGTCGTACTCCAATTTACCCACAGGTCAAGATGGCAGATGATTGCATTGGTCCAGAAGTTGAGAAGTTGGTGGCTGAAATACCAGAAGGAGGAGCTCTGCTGCTGGAAAATGTGAGATTCTATAAAAGAAGAGGAGAAGAATGAACCCGAGTTTGCAAAGAAGCTGGCGTCTCTTGCAGACTTGTATGTCAATGTTGCCTTTGGGACTGCACACAGAGCACATGCTTCCACAGAAGGGGTTGCTAAGTACTTGAAACTGGCAGTTGCTGGATTCCTTATGCAAAAGGTACAAATTACCTTGGACTGTGAAATGTAAGAAAAAAATTTGGTAGGTCGGGAACAAGCATGCACTAAGATTAGCTCAATCGTCCGGCACAATAGTTTTCTTGCTCAGTTATCAAAAAATAGATATACAACATGCTTTGGTATCTCATAAGTATCATGAATAAGTCATAAAAGACACAATAGTTATCGAAAACAGTATGATGACCTATCTAGCACAATATTGAAAGGTCAATATGGTGGTTAACATAGTTTTGTGTATTAGGCTGGAACTCTTTTACTGCCTTGTAGGTGGCTTAATTTTCTTTTATCTTTATTTCTTACCTTGAATCATGATGCTTTTAGGAACTTGACTATCTTGTCGGAGCTGTATCAAATCCACAGAAGCCATTTGCTGCTATTGTTGGTGGTTCAAAAGTTTCAAGTAAGATTGGCGTGATAGAGTCACTTTTGGAGAATGTTAATGTGTTATTGCTTGGTGGAGGTATGATCTTTACTTTCTACAAGGCCCAGGGATACTCTGTTGGATCCTCACTTGTGGAGGAGGACAAGCTTGATCTAGCAACATCACTTATTGAGAAGGCAAAGGCAAAAGGTGTATCTTTATTGCTTCCTGCTGATGTAGTGATAGCAGACAAGTTTGCTGCTGACGCCAACAGCTAGGTAAACGGCTTTTTTGGCAATGGTGTCTTATTCTACTTATAGCCACTGCCTTAACTCTTTATGACTGATCCTTTTTTTCTTTGGCCTTTGAGGTTGTTCCAGCATCTGAGATTCCTTATGGCTGGATGGGGTTAGATATTGGACCTGATGCTATCAAATCTTTTGGCGAAGCATTGGATACCACCAAAACTATCATCTGGAATGGACCTATGGGAGTGTTTGAGTTTGAAAAATTTGCTGCTGGAACAGAGGTATAAATCGAAAATCTCGTTTAGTTGCGCCAATGAGGTTATGTGCCAATAGGATTATTTTTCTCCTGTAGAGTTTTGAGGCGTTGTAGAATGCTTCCTTTCGTTAATTGATGTTGACTGCTTTTGACATATATCCAGGCTATTGCGAAAAAACTGGCAGAGCTTAGTGGAAAAGGAGTAACAACAATCATAGGGGGTGGTTTCTGTTGCCGCTGTTGAAAAGGTGGGGCTTGCAGACAAGATGAGTCACATTTCAACTGGAGGGGGTGCCAGCTTGGAGCTTCTGGAGGGGAAGCAGCTTCCTGGGGTGCTTGCCCTTGATGATGCTTAAGCAATATTTATGCTCTTCCCCCTTCCGCTTTTTGTAACTGTTTTGAATTTTGTTAGTAGCGGATTAAGATGAGTATTAAAGAGTGGTGTAGAGAGGTAATAAGCGTACGCTGGGCTCTCATTTTGTGGCAGTACAGGGCAAAGGGTACTCTGCTTTTTGATAATAATACAGATCTTTCCAGTGGTTGATGTCTATAGCTTTAGTTACTGAGTAATTACTGGTTTGTTAATCGTATATACTATAATGGTCTGTGAGAGTATTTCCGCACTTAGTTTTATCTTTTTTTTTCTTTTTTGTTCGTTTCAAATGTGTATTGACGTCTGATACCTTCAATTCAATTAAGATTTTGTGAGCCGTCTGGATCATGACTTGTAAATTGAGAGTTTTTGCTGTTGACTGTGAGTGATTAGCATAATGAGATTGGAATGTCTCGTACAAATTCTTAACAGTGTTGTATAATCTCAGCTTCGCGAGTATGAAAGATGATTTGAAGTTACTGGCATGAGGTCATATATCGTCCTCAATGGAACCTAGGTTATATTGAGTTTATAACATTGTAAGTAAATCTAGAGACTTCGGAGTGAAAACCGTTGGTAAATCTAGGTAATACAAGACTAACATCCATAAATTATTAGCACCGAAAAATTCAGCTGTCATGCGGAAGCTAGTAAAGTAAATCTTGAACAACGATAAATTAGGTGTAACGATAAATTAGGTGTCATGCGGAAGCTAGTAAAGTAAATTTTGAACAACAATAAATCAGACAATAATAAAAGAGTAATATATCAAAAGATACACAAACGTTTATCGTGTTTCGGTCAATTGATCTACATCTACGGGCGGAGATGAGCAATCCACTATATGAAACAAAGTAAATAACCTCACAAAGAGGCAAAAACAAGTGATAGACTAATACTTGTCCCGAAATTCTCCCCCTAAACAAGACTCTCAAACCCCATATGACTATATTGTGATCCTCAATTTATGGAAGTACAAACATTTTTCTCCAAAAAAATAGACTAGCCAAATATGAGAGATTTATAATTTCCTTCTAAAAGAAAATAACTCCAATCATGATAAATATGTTGACCTTTCATTCAAGAGATAAGAAAATCAAATATGATAAGAAAATAGGACAAACACACCAAACTGATTTTTTACTAGTCTCATATTTGTGTTGTCTAGAACTATCTAAGTTAATTGCGTCAAAACGAGAGGTTGTAGTCATGTCAAAGGAAATATGAAGAACTTGCCAATTGGATAATTACTGTATAATGATTATTAGTGTAATTTCTAACTGCATTCACCCTACCTCTTTTATTTATTCCGCTAAATCATTGAGTCTGGAATCAAAGTATTGCAAAATACTCAAAACATCAAAATAGGTGAATAAAAAATTAAAAATTTGTATATATAGCACATGAATTTCATGCGCTATACCTTAAATGACAAGTTTGTCTCTTAAGGTATAGTACATGTAATTCATACGCTATGCCTAAATTTGAAAAAGCAGTCAAAGTCTTAGTATAGCGCATCAAATACATGCTTTATACCTGAATGTGAAAAGACAGTCAGGTATGATGCATGTAATTCATACGTTATACCCAGTTAAATAATCACACCTTTCGCGGAATCTTGTCCCGTTATATTTTATAGATCTAACATCCAATCCAAGGCCTTCTCGTGAAGTGGAACTCGCTTATTGCTCGATTCGATGGTCAAAGCTTCATTGATTCTCCATTCAAAAAAATCCAAAAAGAGGTATTTCGAATCACTTTTTTAGTATAAGTGATATATATAATTGAGTAATTAGTTGTTATTAGTGTATTGTATGTTTGTGATTGTTTTGTGAAATTTTTTGAATTTTTTATTTTTTTTATACGGATTAGTTTATTGTTTAGCAAATATGTATGGAAATTGTATATTATACTTTTGCTGAATAATTTGTGTTACATATTTACTATTTTATAGTTGTACAACAATAATATGTAACTTTAGTGTTATTTAGTGACATTTAGTATTATGTAGTGCCCTTAAGCGTAGTAGAATTGATAATAAATTTTAATTTATATTAATTGATGTTATTTATGGCCATTTAGAGTAGTGTGCCTTTAGTGTTCTTTAGTATTCTTTAGTATAGAATAATATTATGTGTCCTCATTAACGAACCCGATTAGAGTAATCAATAACGAATCAAATATTAATCAATTATTAAGTGTATAATAAATGTATTATTAGATATGAATCATAAATTAGATATGAATCAAAAATTAGATATGAATCATAAAATAATTAATTGTCAATACAAGAAACGCTGCCAGGTTTTTGTGCAAAAATATAACAAATTAACATACAAATCGTTATGAACGAAATAAATACTTAATAGTAAATTTTTTAAAATAATATAAAATAGTTAAAAAATTAAGTATTTAGTATTATATTAATGAGGAATAAGATTGTTAAAAAATTGACAGTATGTAAAAGAGACTGTGCCATTTTTATTTGGTTAAAAGTATTAAATTAAGACATAAATCGTTATGAACGCAATAAATACTTAATAGTAATTTTTATAAAAATAATTATTAAAATATCTTGATTATTTCAACTAATTAAATATTTAATTTTTTTATAAGGACAAATAAATATGAAAAAAGTTGACAGTACAAACAAAACCTTGCCTAATTTTAGTCGTAAAATCCAAAAAACTAGCATATAAATAAATATTTTATATCAAACTAAGTAATAATATAAAATTTTTATTAAATATTAATATAAAAAATATCGCAATATATTTAAAGATGTTAAATGATTAAAGAGAAAAATACTTTAATTAATATTATTCAATTTACAGACATTTTCTGTGCATCCCAGACCTGCTGTTCAAGAGCTACTGTTGCTCCAGGGTGGCCATAGGTCTTCATACATCTAGGATGGACAGTTGCTATCCCAGAACTTCCACCCCAAACATATTGATAATTTTTGGAAGTTCATTAGGTACCACCCACTTCATCCCCGTACAGTTGCATGCCTTCAGCAGACTGGTTTTTACCGGATTGTAGAGGTCGGCCGGTTGCAATTCGACTGGCCCCTGATCACGGCTATGATCGAGCGGTGGAGACCTGAGACTCACACGTTTTATCTACCTATCAGAGAGGCTACCATCACGCTACAAGACGTGGAGGTTTTACTCAGGTTGGCCGTTGATGGTTTGGTTGTCCACTACCCGCACGCTCTTAGGGATTATAGGAGAGTCGACTATCTACAGATATTGCAGAGGCTCACCGAATTCCAGCCGGTGGAGGCAACTACTATGAGTGGCACTAGTCGATTGCAGCTACCGCCTGTTAGGCAGCATTCGGAGGCGCTGCGCGCGGAGATCATGGATGACTCACCATTAGAGGCTATTGAGCGGCAGTCGAGGCTATTGCTATTGATGATGTTTGGTGGTATTCTTTTCCCGAAAAACTTCGGAAAACCTTGTTAACCTGCGATTTTTGCATCATCTAGAGCGGCTAGATGAGTTACATACGTACAGCTGGGGTGGAGCTGTTCTAGCCTACCTTTATAGGCAAATATGCAGGGCGTTCATTGGCACCTTAGAGACATCACCGGTTTTATTCCGCTACTGCAGGTGATAACATTATTAATTCTTTTCATGATTATCACAAAGATAGTATAAAATTACTTAAATTTACGTCCACATTCAATATTAGATTTGGGCTTGGGAGCGGTTTTTGGAGATCCAGCCCCCTCTCCGACCGATAACTCAAGATGCATCACCTCCACCGTTTCTACCATGTGCTAGGAGGTGGGTAGATAGGCGGGGTCGCGCTCGCACTCGCGAGGTCGAGGCTCGACATCATCTCCCTTATTACAGGGCTCTTTTGGATCTACTTGAAGATGTTCAAGTAAACATTTGACTAAGTTTGTTTGATAATGCTGGATCTGTATTGCATTTACTCACGATTCTTGCATTTAATAAATAGTTCATATGGAGGCCATACAACAATGAGCTCATCTTTGTTTTTCCATATTATTGCTCAGGCGGTCGAGTTGTGTGGATGTCTTCAATCCCACTTATATGTCTTGATATAGTCGAGCATCATGCCACCGGACGAGTCGTGCGACAGTTTGGTCGCCGCTAGCTTATACCTATTCCTCCCAGTTGGAATTCCACACATTATGAGCTGGATGATCGCACAAGGTTGACCAGGAATACTTGGCCTGGCTAGAGTCCCAGATAGAGGACTGGGATCAGAGACTGGGCCTGATTCCGACATATCCTCCACATGACTGTGTCGACGGGGAGCATGAGTATATGGTTTAGTATCTCCGTGTTACTCGCTGTTGCTCCCTAACGCACACGCAAGTATACGCGGTCGACAAGTAATATAGGATTATAAGTCCAGGTTATCGTACCCACAGGGACTTAAATTAACTACTTACTAACAGACTAATATTGTTATTTAAGCAAGAAAAATTCGAATTCAATAGATGGATTATTCTAAACTACAGCTCTAAATTATAACTAGTATAATCAAAGAACAAATTACGTGTTGTTAAATCAAAGGGGACAAATATTCCAGGGTTGTGATTATTTTACCAATCCTATTGTGTTCTAATTAACTTCTCGTTCATATAATTCATGTATGTGTTGCTATTAACCGATAAACATACTCATAGCCTTCTTCCGAAGTACTATTCGCCTATTCTTAATAAATTAAAACCTATATTCCTATGGAGTTAATCTATCAAGAACACAATAAAAACACGATATTCAATTAAGCATGGTGATTAAGTATATTCCTATCCTAACCACGAATCCGCCCCCCTTAAAGGTTAAGAACATGCTTTCTTCAATTCTTTTCTAATCTAAACATAGTTTTCCCAAACATAGCATAGATAATTGAGAGAACTTAATTGATGGCCAAACAATTAAGCAATTAAGCATAGAATTGAAGAAACAACCATATAATCATGAATTATAATCAAGAAATCGTTAACTTCGACTCACAATATTCATGGCTAATCACAATCCCAGAACAAGGGGTGATCAGCCACTTATGTTCAAAACAATTAAAATATAAAGTATTGAAATAACTATAAAAATACTAGACAAAGATGAAGAACTGATGATCGATTGCTTCTGTGCGATGTTCCGTAGTGTTATTGCCTCCAAAAACACGTTCTCCCTCCCCCTCTTGGGTTTGGATGGGTTTATATAGGAGTTGGGAAGGGGTAGGGTCGAAATAGTGGACTCCTAGACGAATTAGGACAGTTTCCCGACGTCGGCGCCCTGGCTGGCGCCAGGCGCCCCCCAGGGCGCTGCGTCCAGTGGCTTCTTCTACTCTTCTGCCTCCAGCGCCACAGGTGGCGCTAGCCCAATGCCTCTTCGTCCGCTTTTGTCTCCTTTTGGCTTGTTTCTTGCTCGTTTCGCCCTCAATTGCTCCCCACTCATTCCTACACATAAAAACACTTTAATTTAACATGAATCGGAGCAATTAACATCCCAATTTCATAACACAAAAGCCAAATATGAGGTGATTTACATAGAAATATATATCTTTTACACCAAACATCACTCGCCTTCTGATCGGTAATCCCATTCATCGGGAGGGCGGTTGGTCGACGGGAGCCATGGGACACCGGTATGTTATTTGATATACTTTTCATGTTAGATTACCTTAACGTCTTTCCTTAATTAATATGTTATATGTTATGCAGGTTATTGGCTTACACCGCTTCTACCAAATGGGACTGGAGATGGTACAGCATGCAGGCAACATAGCATCAGTTGTGCCCGAGTTTGGTCGTCAGGTTGCTAATCTTGCTGCTACACATTGAGAGCTACCCGAGAGGATGCGCGATTATGTTTTGAGGCTGCGTATGTGCCGCCTGAGGTTTACCATCATGAGCCAGGTGTGCCCCCAACACTTGGTAGACGTGCCAGGCGTGCCTATAGAGGAAGGGGTGGCCGACGTGGTCGTGGTGGTCGACGAGGATAGGGTCCCAGCAAGGAGGCGTTGAGATACCCGTGGAGGATATTGGAGATGATCAACCGAGTGAATATGCTGAGCCACATGATGCTAGTGATGATATGCCTTCACTCAGCCTTCATCTGCCACCGACGACTTCACAATTGACCCCGACAGCTCCAGTGTTGATCGCGGGCACAGCATTACGACGTATGTTTGGGATCAGTATTTTCTGGTGTTCTAGATCCATTAAGGGTTGCAGAGGATCGTCTGGTGCGAGATGTGCGTAGTGATAGACGGCTGAGTTATGGCTCTTCATTGGGGGATGCTGAGGATACTCCAGGAACGTAGAGGGAGGCATCACACCCGGTGGAGATGTTACAGCCTTCATCTAGTCCAGTGCACCTCGGAGTTCCCCCAAAGCGTTGTGTGCCTACTCAGACGCAGGTTTGTTTGTATTACTATTACTTTAATTTTTTTTACCTTAATTATTAGTCAGTAATATTTAAGTTGTTTATGTTTTTTTAAATATTTTGCCATCACCTATCACGGAGGCCACAGTGTGTGATACCTGATTGCTAGAGATGCATGATCTTATTCAGGAGCCAGCTGAGACAATGGTTTGACTATTAAATATTTTTTAATCATTATGTTACTATTATATATTTCATATACTAAAATATGTTAATATTTTGTAGGTTACTTATAGCCCAACGGATGCCTCTACTGATCTTGCTAGCCTTCCAGACAAGCATGCTGCAGCGCATCCTCAGATAAAGAGGCGATGGGATGAGGATGATCCCGATAGCGTAACCGGTCGGGATGGTATGCGCCTTAGGTCGGCCAATGCACTAAAGCATACAGGTTGTGGGACACATTGATATGTATTTTTTTTGGTTAAATATAGATTTTATTAATAGAAACAAAATACAAGAGTGGAGGGGGACATAAATCTTACCTCCCAAAAGAAAATATATGTACTTATAGTCATCCTAAAGTGTTGACTAAAATTACCTAGGTAGTAGTAAGCAGTTAGACCTATGGTGATGTGACGATTGTCTATTTTATAGTAGACAATCGTATCTACAAAAATAATATGTGGTTTTTCTAGGTCAACTATACAAAAAAGTTCATATGTTCCTATTGCTACTAAATGGATGAGGGATATGTTCCCTTCTATATACTTTTGACAACTATCTGTGGTGTTAGGAATTTGCAAAAGTGTAACAAAAAAGCACGCACTATCTTCAGTTCATTGATATGTATTTTGATTTGTATATATAACATTATATATTTTTATTAATAATATTGATGTTTTATATTATAAGCGCATGCGTTTTTAATTTTAGTCTTATTGATTAGTTTCAAAATAGAACACAAAAATATGGTAGATTAACATAAATTAAACTACGTTAAAAAAATATACATAATACATGAAACCTACAACATAAAAATAAAAACTACACATAAAATAACCATGTGTTTGTTTAGTCACTATCGCCCATTATTCTCTACTTCAACTATTGAATTTTTTCTCGCAACCAATTATTTTCTTTTTCTGCCTCTTTCAGTTGCTCTTTAACTACCGCAAGTTGTTTTCGAGTTTCCAGATCTGTATTTTGTACTCACCGGTACGATTCCAAGGGTTTAGCAAATATGATTTAGAGTATTCCTGGTTAATAGGTTCATCATACCATTCTTTAAAACCACATTGATTTTCGTCTAACAAATGGTGATGATAACAAAAGAATATTAATGAACATGTTATAAATAATCTATTAACCAACATAACTTTCAATATTAATAAGTCACAACTTGTTTACACATCCAACGTCTGCGACCTAGATTGCAAGTTGACCAACATGGATTCAACATCACACGTTTGCCATAGTAACACCTAGGTATGTCATTACGTCCAGACATGTCGTATTGCTTGCACTTGAAACACTATGGAAAACTGTACTCTTTGTTTGTGCACAGGGTTTTTATAAGTTACAAGGAGTGATTTTAGGTTGCATAACGCATATTGTTGATGCGCTACATTTCACGTACAAAGGATTCTTTATAGTACAAGTACGTGAAGGCTTTTTCAGGTCGGCAAGACTAGACACATATACGCATATTGTTGATGCGCTATGTTTCATGTACAAAGGATTCTATATGGTACAAGTGCGTGCAGGTCTTTCAGGTCGACAATACTAGACACGTAACACATATTGTTGATGCGCTATGTTTCACGTACAAACGATTCTTTACGGTACAAGTGCATGCAAGCTTTTTCAGGTCGATAAGACAAGATAAATAACGCATATTATTGATGCTCTATGTTTCACGTACAAAGGATTCTTTACGGTACAAGTTCGTGCAGGCTTTTTCAAGTCGACAAGACAAGACACATAACACATATTGTTGATGCGCTATGTTTCACATACAAAGGATTCTTTAGGGTACAAGTGCATGCAGGATTATTCATGTTGACAAGACTTGACACATAACGCATATTGTTTATGCGCTATGTTTCAGGTCAACATAACACATATTGCACATGCGTCATGTTGAACTACCTCCTATTTAGTTCTTTCCAAGTTGAAACAAAATTCCAATTAATCATTTCAACAACCGTTTCAAAAATGCCACTAACATTTAATAAGTGGTTTAAGAAGAGGCAAAAAGGTGAAGGTAGTTCAAAAGATCCACATGGAACACGTCATAACACAATCGATCCCTACCTTGAAAAAAACATGCTAGGTTGCTATACTGATTTGGTGGATGACAAGTGGTATGGTATTTAACGTCCCTTGGAAAATAAGCCTATCAATATATATATATATATATATATACTGATTTCAAAGTTGCAGGGCACATTATTTAGGGGGAAGCGCAATTTACAAAGCCTGAAGGTATGCGAATTTGGGGTGAAAAACTACAATGGGTTTCCCTGTACTAAAAAAGGTGTGATTATGAAGTACTATGCCATTAGCATGAGCTAGTTGTACCACAAGCATTCTTTGTAACGTTCCAAACAAACACACACAAAGATGAACCAGAAGTTATTCGGCATTTGATGAAGGAGATTTTAGAGATGGAAAGTCACTAGACGTTCATCATGCACTGGTATCTTAACTACCTGTAAGGAATGGAGGGACCTTGATTATCCTGTATTCCCAACAGTTGTCGAGTGGGAGAGACTACCAAAATTTCTACCGCAGACGTTGGACGTAGGAGTCCCATATTATTGTAGAAATCAAGCGAATGGTCTTATGATAGTGATGAAATACAAGAAATATGTGTCAATTGGGGCCTAGATTATGATGCCCTCGGTCCGGACGGATGGGAACAAGACATTAACGAAGAAGATGAAGACAATAACGATGAAATAATGACCGATGATGACGATAATGGCGAATAAAAATCGTTATTTATTTCTTCAAGTTATTTTTAAGTATTGTATTGAATCTTCAATGCTAAGTGTCAATTAAATTAAGACTATTGGAAACATTATTTTATTTCATAAATATTGCAAGTGCGCACCATTGCAGACACTTAATACATCAAAATATACTGCTACAAATAACTAATTTCATGCTTGAAAATTGCTAACATTGAATGAACTGCCACCAGGAGCTGAATTTCCACAGCTTCCCAAACCGATTGTAGGATATATACGACGATCATGTCCTGTTTGGGAACATATACCACGTTTATGCGCATAAACGATATCACTAACATCCATTTGGTTCCGTATCCGAGTTCTTTTTTGCACTTGCTGATGACGCACAAAATCCTTATTACACACCATTTTAAATTGTTCCGGCGGCCAATAATGCTCAGAACCCACTGGTTGGGAGTGGCCGCTATAGGTGTTTATGTATGCAGCCACACTATATTCTTTATCAACATACCTCGTTGTTGCAAACCCAGCATGTTGAAAGCACTTCATGGCATGTGAGCATGGAAAGTGATAAATCAACCATTTCCCATTTGAACATAATCGCCTAGATTCATTGATGGTGTGGGTATTATTACTGCGATTTTGATGCAAACCGGTGCGAACCTCAATACTGTTGACGTCTTCAGACTTGACGTACATCTCCAGCATTTTTATCACAAGAAGATCCCAGTCCTCAAAAAATCTTTTAGAGTTTCATCGTCTTCGATATTAAATTCAGCATAACAAGCAACACCTTGCGGAGTAAGCGAATAAGGATATCTTCCGATTATCTTACTATTAACCGAACGTTTACTCACACTCATTTTTTTACAAATCAAATATACCAATATATCATACTCCAGTGTGAGTGGCAACTTAACAATACTCTATGGAGAACAACTATAGTATACTGATTCTGGTTGGAGAAGACATTATCATCGGTTATCGAGACAATGATGGTTCTATGTCTATAAGAATGAAATTCGTTTTCTTTGTTTTTTACTCTGCACACCTTCTTGAATTTTCCCGAGTATAGAAACTTGTACAATCTTCTTCAAAATCCTTGCTTCTTTTTCTGAAATACTAACTTTTCTTTGCAAAATTTAACCATGGAATCTCAAAATCGCAACCTTCAAATGGTTGAGGCTTCTACTATTCCAAGCTTTGAGCCATTGAAAGTATCCTTTGTTGGTTGTTACCATCATCGACGCAATAGAGGAGGAAGAAGTGTTGAAGCTGGTAAGAAAGGAAGAGCTTCGTCCGGGAAATCATCTACTAAGGGCAAAAAAGACAGTCGGGAACCTTATGTTTCAGAAATAATCTCTAAAATATTGAATTTCTCCCCTGACTGTATTGTTTAAGGCAAGAGCAAATAACTGGTGGCAGAAATGCACTGTTGGATGAGTACGCCACCGTGCTTCGGTGAGAACTTCTTCCCATCATCTAGGAAAAGTGCAAATGAGGAGATGAAGTACACATTTGTCCTAACTGGGAGGATGAATGGATTAGCTCACGATGTCCCAACATGTCCTTCTTGTACACATATTCGTTTACTCTTGGATTTGAGCCAGTGATTGATTCAGTTATTAAAGATATGTATAGAAAATACAATATCTTCTTAGCCCAGATATGTCCATTAGTTTGGAGGTTAGTTGCATGTGTTCGCTTCTTATCCTCTATTGCTGGTGAAACTTTCACCCTTCACCATTTTCTGCACTTGTATTCTCGAAGCTTTATCGGATGGAGTTTTCACCATGACCAATCAGAGTAGGCGAGCTATTGTTCTTGACACCGGTTATGAGTATGGATGGGGATGGTATGAAAGGTTCCTCGTTATACCAACGCGAGAACTAGTACCTTCAAACGAGTTTCCTTTCCCGGAAACATGAAACAATAAATGTAAGATGAAGATAGCGTTTTAGCCTTTTTGGTTCCTTCCTGTTTACTTATCGTTCATCTCTGTATAGTGCAGTCCCCTAGTGTTTGAGTTTGAAGTATGAAAGCTCGGACACTGGTCTTGTTATCCGATTGCCTTGTCGCAGTGAATTGATATTCTACTTCGATGGATCGGTCTTCTCTCGGTCAGATTCCCGGAGAGGAAGTAAAGGGGACATGAAGATGAAGACGGTGCTTTAGTCTATTTGGTTAGACTTCTTTGACCCTGGCTGGGAATGTTTGCTGCTTCGAAATGTTGTCGAGGGTCAGTTTTGTCATCATCTGAGCAACTATGCCTATTATCTGAAAATGTTAGTATAATCAAATGAAAATGCACAAAATATAAAGGATAAGGACAAAATGTTTCGAGATCCTTTAGAAGTAGTAGCGCTTCAAGTGAGTGATGTTTTAGTTGGATTGAAGTTATTTTTCCTCCATTTTCTCGAGCTGATACGCTTTCTTGCCTACAGTTCCATTGACTCAATATGGATCTAATTCCCAATTAGGATCTTGTTTTCCAATGTTAAGTTGTTGAGTTTCGGTGGCACGACCCAATCTCACCATGATCGTGATGACATTTAACTTAACCCGGTAAGTGAACCAACATATATAAACAACCATAACAAGATAACATAAAGTAGGTTCAACTGACATAATATAGAAGAGAGTATGAACAAGTCTAAAATCACATCAAAGTGCATAAAATACTATATCAATCCCTAAAAACTGGTAGTACGAAGTCATGAGGTACTATGTAGGATACAATACAATCTCAAATATAAAAGAACTGTCGGGAACAAGAAATAATACAATAGACAGGAAGGTAACTCCTATGCTGTGAATCTAAGCACAACAGCTCACCGGAAAGTCTCCAATACGCTCCTAAGCTTCCTCCTAAATACAACTAGGACCAATACTAGGATCTACATAAAATATATAGAAGCGTAATATTTTTTTTTTCCAAATTCACTAGGCAGCATGCCTAGTGTTAATTTTCATATATATATATATATATATATATATATATAACATAAAATACAGAAATGAAGGGGGACATAGACCTTACCTCCCAATAAAAAAGATGTACACTCTTTGTCATCAAAACTTGACAACCAAGTATGCCTAGATAGCTATGATGGGTTAGACCTATGATGATGTGATGATTGTCTATCTTATAACATCGATAGACAATCATATGTACAAAAATAGTGTGAAGTGAATCTAGGTCAACTATACAAAAGAGTACATATGTTCCTAAATCTACTAAAGAAGTGATTTGAAATAGTTTCCTCCCTGTATGATAAGGTCTATTTCTAGCAAAAATTGAGAATCTTCTACTTGATATAACATCAAACAGAAGATAACAATCTTCAGCTTTGCTTTGGCATTGATAGCAAAGAAAGCAAAGTTGAAGATGGCTAGCAAAAGGGGGCCATGTAGCTGTAGAGTGGTACTAACAGTGTCTGCTGCCCTGAATCCATACTAGCATGGTTGGCTTGACTGATGTGCTTCCGAGGCTGCTGTATTCCTTAGAATCTTCTTGTATATGTGTGCGCTGCTGCTGGGTGTCTTGTGCTTCTTTGTGTTGTAGCTGCTGTTGAGAAGATGGATGTCTATCCATCCTGCTGCTGCTGCTGCTCTTGCTGTTGCTACTGCTGCTGTGGAGGTATTCTGTTTCTGTGTGTTGTGGCTTCTGCTGGAATGGTGATTGTATTTCCTTCTTGCTGCTGCTACTGCTACTACTGTTGTCACTGCTGTTGTTGCTGATGCTGGTACTTTTGTTGCTGCTGTTGTTGTTGCTGCTGGTGTAGCTGTTATTGCTGTTGCTGTTGCTTTTGCTGTGTTTGGGAAAGAGCTGCACTTGTATTTCTGTTGCTTGCAGCTTCTGTTGAAATGTTGAATGTATGTGTATTCTGCTGCTATTCCTGCTGTTACTTTTACTGTTGCTGTTGTAGTTGCAATAGATGTTGTTGCTGCTGAATGGTTGTCTTATGCTGCTGCTGCTGTAAAGTTGTATGTTGTCAGCCTTAAACTTGTGAGAAGACTGCATTGTGTTGGTCCTGTGAGCAATGGTGTAGGAAGAGGACCATGGTAATTGTTGCAATTGCATTAGAATGAACACTGAAATTGCTAATACCACACAATGCAATTGTAACAATGACCAGGGCCTGTGTGAGCTGCTGCTTCTGGATAGTCTGCTGCTTCTGTGAGATTGATAGAGATGTGTATGTAACTGTATTGAGCCTTTGGGATATCTATCTCCTTCTGGATACATGTGATGATGACTGGCTGTCTGAATGTGTCTGTGGCTTGGTGATTGGTTGTCCATCTTGCTGCTGTTGTTGATGTTGTTGCTACTACTGTTGCTGCTGCTGCCAGTGCTGCTGCTGTTGCTGCTACTGATGTTGCTGCTATTACTGCTGTGGGACTATGTGTTAGCTGTGTGGTGCTTGTGAGGATGGTGCATTGTGATGGCCCTGATGTCTTCCTGCATTGATGACTTCTGCTGATAGCTGCTGCTAGTGTTGATGAGGTCTTTCTGTCTCAATACAGGTATGACTAGCTGAATGGATGTACTCTTGAAGCTGCTACATTCCTTATATGCTTCCTGCTCTGGTGGCTTCTGCTGATGGTGATGTCTGGTTCTGCAATGATGAGTGCAGCTGAATTGGTGACTACTGCATTCCTTGAAATCTACTTATGTTTGTATGTGCTGCTCCTGCTGATTGTCCTGTGTTTCTATGGGTGGTAGCTGCTGGTGCAGTGATGAGTATGCATCCCTGTTGTTGCTGCTAATGCTGTTGCTGTTGTTGGTAGTGTTGCTGCTGCCTCTGTTACTGCTATTGCTGCTGATGATGCTGCTACTACTGCAGCTGTCATTGGTGCTGTTGTTGTAGTTGCTACTGTCATTAGCTACCTGATGCCTATTTGAATGCTGCATTGTATTGATCTTGTGAGCAGTAGTAGGGGGAGGGGTCCATAATAATTGTTGCAGCTGCAATAAAATGAGCACTAGAGATGCTAATACCACACATTGCAGCTGTAACAATGACCTAGACCCTTCCAAAGTATCTGCTTTTTGTGTTCTTGTGGCTTGCCTCACCTGTGCTTCTGTGATTTGTGTCTGCTGCTGAAGGAGCCAATTTTCCCTTGTGTGTTGCCTGTAGAGGTACTTTTGCTTCCAGTGAGTGCTGCAGGTATTATGATGGTGGGTGTTCTGTTGTTGAAGTCTGGTGAAGAGATGATGCTGGTAGGGCAGATTTGTCTTCCTAGTGTCTCCTTTCATCGGTGATTTCTGCTGGTAATTGCTGCCCTTCTGCTGTAGTTCTGTGTCTTGTAAACTCTGCTGAGGTAGTGAGTGACTGTCCATCTTGTTGCTGCTGCTAGTGTTACTGCTGCTATTGTTGTTGTTGCTGATGTTGCTACTATTGCTGCTACTACTATTGAGATGTTGTGTCTGCTGCTGAGTTGGTGATTGACCTGAGCTGCTGCTGTTACTGTTATTGAAGGGCTGTGCATTGCCTTCCTTGTACTTGTAAGCAGGCTGCAAAAGTAACAACCAAGTTAAGGTGAAAAAATGGTCACAGTCCTTGCTTGATTCCAGATTCCATTTGAGCCTATAATGAAGCTGATGGTGCTTAGCAGGGGGTTGCAACAGTGAGTTGTTCCTATGTTTTGCACCTACAAAATTCAGCAAGCATGTTAGAGGGGAGGGGTCCTAATGGAGGTTACAAATGCTGCTCTGCTGTGCTTCTGTGATTTGTATCTGCCAGTTTCCCTGCAAAATAAACAAACTGTGAAGAAAGGGGGGCCAAAGAGGTTGCTGCAGTAGCAGAAATTGTGGCACCATGTATGTTAGTGGCTGTCTTTGTGGCTGCAGCAGTGAATTGGTGCTATGTCCTACACTTGCAAAACTCAACAAACATGTTGGGGGGAGGTTCCTACTGGCTTGATGGTTGTGTCTTGTATGCTGGTAGCTTGAGTAGGAAGATTTTCACTAGGCTGGATAAAAGGTGGGAAGTAACTTCCTGTAACAGGGCAACCAGAAAGAAAAGAGCAATCAAAAAGAGGAAGGGGTAAAATGTTTCTATTCTTCTGTACAGGTTACTGTATCTGCTGGTGTTGTTGTACCCTAGCTGTGTGGTGAATTGAACTACTGCTTCTTCCCTCAAGTATATGCTCATGGTATTCATTCAGGTACATTGTGGAACATCATGTGTGGTGGGACAGTGCTCCTGCTAGCAGCCATGCTTCTTGTGATCCTTGGTGATGGGTTATATGTTCTAGGAGATAATCCCTGCATCTGAATGATATCATTCTAATGGTATTCCCCATTAATGGCTTCTGCAAGGAGATCACAATGTTAGTCCTCTTCTGTGGCATCACTTGGTCCAGCTTCTTCCTCGAAGCCTCCACTCATTTCATCCTCTAAAAGAATAGGTCTATATTCATCGTGTTGTGAAGAATGTTTATTTAGAGGACATTCTTCTAGTGGGGCAGATGCTAGAGCAGTGTGTTTATTCAAATCCTTCTGGATGGAGCTATTTTCCTCCTGCTTGCGCTGCTCATGGTCTCTGTTAGCAGAGAAATTTCTCTCTTGTCCTTCCTAATCATTGATAGCTAACATAGGTTGTGATATGGGAGGGTCAATAACAGGATCCTTATATGTTTGCAGCTTGTCAGCAGTGCTTATCTCAGAGTTGTCTTTTAGGTGTGCTACAGAGCTTTGTACTGGGGTGGTGAACTCTTGAGAGGTCTGCCTTTCACATGGTTCAATAATGGTGATTCCTGAGGTTTGTTTTCTCATTGCTTTTCTCTTTTTCTGGCTTGGTTTATTTTTGGATTTGGGAGTTTGTATGCTGAAATCTGACACTACAGGAGCTTTCCCTTTTAGGAGTCTCCTTATAGTGTCTTCCTGCTGATCAGTTTGGTATTCATCTGAGCTGATTATGTCACAATCCACTTCTCCCATAGTATTTTCTGTATGAGGCTCTGCAATATCAACTGGTACAGGGGCACTAAGGGGGGCCATCCTATGGTCAATCAATTGTGCTCTAGCACACTCATGCAAAACATGAGGAATCCCAACCCCAGTAGGTAGCAACAAACTAGTTTTCTCCTATCATTTCTCCATTTTTCCATCAACTTCATGAGCAATAACAGGGGAATCATGGGAATGGGATACATTGTTGGTGCCTCCAGAGGTATGAATAGAATTCAGTACTTCTGAAGTTACCTGATGAGATATAGAGGGCATACCTGTCTGTGCATTTCTAGTAATTTCCTGTGTGAGTACAATCTCATTAGATTGTATAGCATTTTGTTTTGGTATGTAGATTTGCTGCTGCTGCTTCTTGTTGGCTTGGGAGTTACCTTTGAAATGTTTCTTTTTTTGTGTTTTCCATTCATCATTTGGTGATGCAGTTCCCATAGTTTGGTGTTCTTTGATCTTTTGATGTTGCTCTCCTTTTTGGTTATTGTTCTTTTCCTTTGCTGCCTCATTTGTACTGTGACTCTGCTGCCTTGCCTGTTGATAACCCTTGGTCTGATTGTCTTTGATGTAAGTAGAAGTTGGGACTTGTGGATCTTTCTCTGCAACTGGTGTTTCTTCCTTTCTTCTCTGACTTTCCTCATCTTTTAGCTTAGTTTGACAGGCTTGAGGTGAGTGTACTTGATGTCTGCAATATGTGCAATACTCAGGGAGATTGTCATATTGAATCTGAAGCCATTGACCTTCTCCATTGACTTCTTCATCATAACCAAGCCATATATGAGTGGGTAAGTCTTTGGTAAGAGCAACCTGCATCTTGATCTTAGCAACACTGCCTCTAGTCTTTTGAAAAGAAGCAAGATCCAGAAACAGAGCTTTACCAACTGGTGATAGCAATGGAGTCAAAATCTCCATATAATATAAATGCCATGGTAACTTTGTGATCACAATCCATATGGGAACAACTAAGGAATCCTTATTAGGCTTGAAAGTTGGATTTCATGCTTCCAATTTCATCATTTGGCCCTGTATATACATGTACTACTTTGTCCATACTGTGGCATGATCATACTCATTATCAAGGTCTATGTAAAATGTCCTAGCATTGAAGTGAGCAATCTTCGCCCCTCCTCTGAGTTCAGTTTGAGCTATGAAACTCTTCCTGATCATCTCTATTCTGGGCATGGTGTTGAGGAACTTTCCTATCACAGTAAATTTGCATCTATCTGCAAATTTAACCAAGTAATCTTCCCTTTTGAACAACACAGCAGGTCTACCTTGCTTTGTGGTGATGACTGGTGGAGTGAATTGAATTGGGGTAATCTCAGCTTCATGTCTAGCTCTCAATCTAGTAACATATGACTGTGTGACAGTAGGTGGGGGAGGAGTGGTGCTGGCTTGAATTTTGGGTTTTGTGGAGGTGCTAAGCGGCTGAGTTTTGTTGGTGTTAGCTGCTACTGCTTGAGTTAATGGTGTGCTTGAGATAGGTGGTTATGTGTCCTTGGCTGGTGGTTTTGGATTCTTTTGAGGTGTCTTAGCTTATCAAAGTTGGAGGAAACTTTAATATGAGCTTGAGTTGAGGTTGATGGTTGTACCTTGGACTGCTTATCAGCATCAGCAGTGGGCAGGGGAGCATTGTTTGCCATTTCACCTTCAGAAGGTTGCAACTGATTTTGCTGTTGAGTAGACTGTGTTCCTTTTGCAGTGGTCATTATACTAGTGGCTTTACTAGAATATGTGTGATCATGTGATGTAGGATTTATAGTCATTGAAATTACCTGAGGGAGCAGGCCATCACTGTCGACCTGCTGTTTTTCTGTAGAAAGAGCAGAAATTTGATTATCACATTTTTGGTGCAATTCTTGTGCTTTTGCTTGACGACTAGTTTTCTTATGACCTTGAGATGATTGAGGAGTGCCCAGGTCGCACAATTGAGCTGCTACAGTGTCTCTAGCATTTGGTCGAACACCTGGTGTGCGCGACACTGTCAAATCTTCCCTTTGCAATGTTGTGGAGATTGGTTCAGTGAAAATCAGAGTTGAGGGGCGGGAAACAATCTCCTGAAACTCAGAAATCATTTGGCATTGGTATTGAGCCAATTAATTCAGCAGAACACCAGTCGCGACCAACTGGTGCACTTCTGGACTTTTCAGGTGGTCGGAACTCTTGATTCCGGCAGTGAAATCATCTGAAAATTGGTGGGGAGATTGGAATGGACCTGGAGAAGGATCTCCAGCACTTGGAATGGCAATTTGGCTCAGAATCAAGTGAGGAAATGTCTGAAGTTCCCAGGAGATTTATTGCTATAGTGATTCCAATCTTCTTTTGCAAATCTGTAATAGCTGGGTTAATTGTTTGGGATGAGGTTTGTTGGGGATGATGCGCCATTGAAAGACGCTTCTTTTGGGACAAATCTGGTGGCTTTTCACCGGAGGACGGAGGAGAATCGATCATCACAGTTGGAACGCAGCACTGTTCACTTGCGTCGCACTGTACGGAGAGCGTTTGGGATTTTTAGGCGATTGGGATCCTTACGACAAAGAGAACCTGATAGTGGACAGAAGCGTAATATGAGTACAAAAGATAATGTATACTCAAAAGTATTAAGTTTAACCCCAACGATATAGTAGCAAGGTTTGGAAAAACATACTCATTGTTTTAACTTGTTCAGTTCATAAGCATATACAAAGGTAGAGCAATAACCGATAACAGTGTATGAATAGCACATTTATAGCAGGAGATAATAGGCATCTCTAGATAAATTGATTAAAAGCATAAATCATGGTCCTGAATCTATATATAAGGATGATATGCAATAGATAGCATTTATATGTATGCTTCCACATGAGTCTAGAATGTTTATGCATGATAACGACTCAAAATTTATCACAACAGGCACTTCTAGTGCCCACAGACACTTCCCGTGTCGAACCACATGTACGCCACCAAGAGAGAAATATTGGAGGGTGATTCTAGAAGGATGGATTCATATCCACATGCAGAATAGAAACATGGCCAGCACACCCAACGCATGGACAACTCACGTGCCATAATTTTCTCAATCTGCACGGACAACTCCATGTGCCACAATTTCTATCCTTATAAGAGAACCATATACAGGACTGTATATATATGTATAAGAGATAAGATTATCTCTATGATGCATATAGACAAGAGAGATAAATATTGGGAGGTGTATGCATGTATACAGTGTATGACTACGGCTATCTCATTTAATCCAACATACAATCTAGCCCATCATACCCAAATATTATAACAAAATCTTAGACATGATCTCTAGCACATATAAGAATGCTCAAGTGATCATACAAATAGGTAAAGCATGTAACAAGTAGAACATGTATCATAACAAGGCACAAGAAGCATAAAATTATACTCCAAATATGCATAAACCAAGGCATCTACATATACACTTGCCACCTTGCATTTACATTACCCCTAGCACGTAGCATATTTGCAAATAAGTCCATTTTTGTAGAAGTTCCATCATATTAAGGTTAGCTAGGATACTTACCTTATCTGGAGTATGCTTCAACCTGCCAAAATGCCTTTTCTTTTATCCTCAGCCTCCAAACGTCCAAAATATAGCCAAATAATACTCAACATGGTTAAATAAATCTATAGGAATCAACTCCAATTGATAAAGTTTCGATCTTTTAAAGTAGGATTGCATTAACCCGTAACCTCACGAGTCCAAATATATACTTAGTTTCTAAATTCGAGTCCAAATTGATATTTAAAACCCTAAAATATACTTTCTTGACATTCAAGTCAAAACCTTCTTTTCTTCTTTTAGATTTCTTGATTTAGAGACAAAAATAATGATAGATCCAAGTTAAAATCATAGATCTAGGTTAGGATTCCTTACCCCAATGATGTAGATGAAATCTCCTTCAAAAGTCTCTCAGATTCATGTTGTGTAGCTCCCAAAATAATAAAATAAAATCTATGTATGAAATGAAGCTATATAAAGGAAAGCCGAAATTTCAACCAAAAATGTGCCCATGCATTAAAGCGTCCTCCCTGCCTTTATAACAAAGCATGAAACGTCCACCATAGCCTCAATCGCTGCTGCAAATTTTCTCTAGTTTTTCCATTATAAAAGCACCCTCGAACACTTTAAACTCACCCGAGCCCTCCAAGACCCCGTCTAATTATTTCAACTAGTCAATATACCCCACTCGAACTTGTCCAAGGGCTCAAAAAGCATATGAAAACATCACAACTAAGAATTGTGATTCTAACCAAATTATGAGCTTTCATAAGTTCTTGAAGTTTTAACTTTCACAAGATATATTCAGATCTCCCCTGCCCCCGAGTGTTGAACTAAATATATAGACAAGTCCAAAATCATCATATGAACATATTAGAACCTTCAAAACACTAATCCAAGCTCATTAACCCAAAATATTAACTTTGGTGGACTCTCTTAATTTAAAACCTATGGTTAGGAACTAAGTAATATAAATCACTCCCGAACCTCTTGGGACCCAAACCATACATACCTGCAAGTCATAAAACTCAAAATGAACCTACTTGATATCTAAAATAGGGAAAAGGGGTCCTAAAACTTAAAATAACAGGTTGGATCATTACATTCTCCACTTCTTAAAGAAATGTTCATCCCAGAAAGGATTTAGAAATGTACTTGGACTGTCAAAAAGACGTGGATATTTGCTTCACATATCTAACTCCATCTCCCAAGTATCCTTCTAGCTCAGTTGATCTTTCCAAAGCATTTTACTAAGGCAATCTCCTTTGACCTTAACTTTCGAACATTTCTATCAAAAATCACTATTGCCTCTTCTTCATGGAGAAAATTGGCATCTAAATGACTATGCTAAAGTCCAAAACATATGACTTATCTTCATTATACTTCCGAAGAATAGATACGGAATGTACCCCCAATAGACTAGGAGGCAAAGCAAGCCTATAAGAAACCTTACCAACTCTCTACAGCACCTTAAATGGTCCAATAAACCTCGGACTTAACTTGCCTTTCTTCCCAAAACTCATCACACCTTTCATGGGTAAAACTTTCAAAACTACCTTCTAACAAATTTCACATCACAAACCTTCTTGTCCGCGTAACTCTTTTACCTGCTCTAAGTTGTCGGAAGTTGCTCTCCTGAATCAACTTCACCTTCTCCAAAGCATCTCATACAAAATCCATACCCAACAGCCTAGCTTCAGCGGTTTCAAACCATCCAACTGTAGAACGACATTGTCTATCACACAGTCTCATATAAATCTATCTAAATGATAGATTAATAACTGTTATTGTAAGCAAACTCTGCAAAAGATAAGAACTGATCCTAATGACCATCAAAGTCAGTCACACTAGCCCTTAACATGTCCTTAAGAATCTAAATAGTTCACTCAAACTGATCATAAGTTTGCGGGTGAAAAGTTGTGCTAAGCTCAGCCGTTGTACCCAACACCTTTTGTACTACTCTCTAAAACTAAAATGTGAATCGAGCGCCTTGATTTGAGATGATAGAAATAGGCGCATAATGCAAATGGACTATCTCCCGAATGTAAATAGGTCTAACCTCTCCGAAGTATAAGCAGTCAACATCAATATGAAGTGTGTGGACTTGGTCAATCTATCAATAATGACCCAAATTGCATTAAACTTTCTCAAAGTACGTGATAAACTTACCACAAAGTCCATAGAGATACGCTCCACTTCCACTATAGTATAACCATCTTTTGGGTGATGTTCGTACTTTACTTGTTCGCAAATCTAGCACTATGAAACATGCCCAACAATGTCCTTTTCATCTTTTGCAACCAATAATATTTTTTCAAGTTATAATACATCTTTGTAACACCTGGTGAATGGAATATCGTAAATTGTTGCCCCCTTAGTATCAGCTCCCTCAAACTATCAGTTTTAGGAACACACAACCGGCTCTAGAGTCGCATAATCTCCAATGACATCCTTCTTAGCACCACATCGCTACAAAATATTCTTAAGCACTCGAAAATGGATATCATTATACGAATGACCCTTAATATACTCAAACAAAGATAACTATGCAATAACACAAATAAAAACCCTACTAGGCTCAAAAATATCTAACCTCACGAATCTGTTGGCCAAAGCGTGAACATCCATAGAAAAATGCCTTTCCTCAACTAGAATAGATGCCAAACTACACATACTCTCTGCCCTGCTACTTTGAGGAATCCGCTAACATATTCGCCTTACTCGGATAATACAAGATAGTGATACCATAATCTTTAAGCAACCCAATCCATCTATGCTGCCACAAATTTGAAGTCTTGAAAAAGTATTGATGATTGCGATAATTAATATAGATCTCACATGATACACCGTACCTCCAAATCTTGAGTGCATGCACGATAGCCGCCAAATCCAAATCATGGATTAGTAATTCTTCTCATGAGGTTTCAACTGCTATAACGCATAAGTAATCACTTTACCATCCTGCATCAATACACCACCGAGACCAAAGCATGAAGCATCATAATACATCGTGTATGGCCCTGAACCTATGAGTAACACCAACACGGGGCTATGGTCAAAGTAGTCTTGATCTTCTAATAGCTTTCCTCACACTTATCAGACCATCTAAAAGGAACACCTTGTTGAGTCAACTTAGTCGATAGAATGGTACTATGAGTTGCAACTATTCTTTCAACTCAGTTGGAGCCATACAGTATGGTGAAATAGATAAGGGCTGAGTGCCCGGTACTAAGTCAATTACAAAAATCAATATCCCTACTCGATGGCATAACTGGTAGATTTGTAGGAAATATTCCAGAAACTCTCTCACCGCTAGTACCAAATCCATGGAGGGAACCTCCACACTGGGTAGCCCAAATGAAAGCCAAGTATGCTAAACATCCCTTCTTATCCATAACCCGAGCCTTCAAATATGAAAATTCCCTACTCGTGGAATGACTAAGTGATCCTCTTCACTCTAACCTAGGAAATCCTGGCATAGTTCAAATCACAGTCTTAGCATGATAATTCAAGATAGCATGATACAGGGATAGCTAACTCATGTCAAGAGTTACCTCAAACTCCAGCATACCCAATGTTGATATCCAATTTTGCCCTCATATTTTATAAAATATTCTATATATTTTCAAAATATTATTTCACATCGTTACTCAATTTATAAGATTCATATAAGTATTTTCAATAACTTTTAGAGCTTTGAAATTTATTTTCTGGCATTTAAATTGTTCAAATATTTATTAAGTACCCTTTCGAATTATTTTTGTGACGACTTAATCATCCAAATTTATTATTGCACCCACATATATGTTTTATAACATTTTATTTCATTTCGTATAATTACATTTGTATTTTTTGAGCTATTTACACAATTTTACAATATTAGCCTATATTCTATACATAATTATATTATTTACACTAAAATAGCATTTTCTATTTTTATAACGTTAATCTATTATTTTCAATAATTTTACTGCATAAGTAATATTTTTATTATTTATCAATTACTTTTTATAAATTATTCTAAATAATTTTTGTGTATTTAATTTTATAGCCCAATATAAGGCTAATTTTTGAACCAAATCAGGCCCAAACACTTAGCCAATTCATTTCCACTCTTCAGCAGCCCAAACCAAACAACCCCATTGACTTAACTCGATAAAAACCCATTTCCTTGACTCGTTCCAACTTCTTTTAATCCTGGAGATCAACGACCCACATTAAACCAACCTTTTTCCTAATATCTCCATAATCCAACCCTAAAGACAACTCTTCTCAAATCAGCCACTTGTATACTCACTCGAACATTCTCCTCTCTTCTGCAAACCCTAGTTGCCGCTGCTCAGTTCCTTTCTGATTCCGACCTAGAGATAGAATCTACCTATGATCTACTTACCTTATTAGCCCTCTCTCATTATTGGTTGTCTTTTTATGGTATTACTTAGGTACTTTCCTTATTTGTGCTTAATTGATTATTATTCATATTTGTTCGTTCAATTTCTACTACTATATAAACCCCCTTCCCCGTTCCCCTTCGAAGGGGGGAACAACTATTTTGGACTACTATTACTACCACTATTCTCTCACTCATTCTATATTATTTTGAGACTTCGATTTTGGCCGACTGAAAGCCAAGCCCACCGGAATTCGACTATTTGAGCCTCTCTTAGTGTGAGCATTGCCCTGGGTTCATCTGAGATCCTTGGGAACTTTGACGTACTGAGAACTTTGGGGTTCTACTTCTCTCTTTGCCATTGAAGCACTACTGTGGTCGTTTTGCTTATTTGCTTATTTGCTTATTTGACTATTCGCGACTGGTAAGTCTCCTTGGCAACAACAATTTTATTCTCTTTGGTTGTATTATGTGTTCTCCTAATTCATGCCCTGAAACGTCTATGAAGCACTGCTCTACTACGCTACTTTGCTTGTAACTTTACTTGCTCTAAGTTCTTTCTTATGTCTCGATATTGAACTTGTTTGGATTCTAATTGTGAGATGTATTTGGCACATGTGCTAGCATGAATGATTTTCTAATTTTCCTAAACTAGTTTATTCAGCTGTGTTAATCTTGAGTTTGCTTCTCTCCCTTGTTATGGATTGCTATAATAGCCTGGGAAATATTCTGCTAAATCACTCATGCCTAACCTGCTGCCCTTTTGGGGTTCTACCATTCATTACGACTTGTTCTCATGCAATTTATGTTCTATTGTGTGTTTGTTGACATGATCAACTTTGTACTCCTCATTACTAGTTAAACCTTTAGAGTAAACTTTACAACTAGCTTTTCCTAGATGTGATCGACTATTGAGAGATTTGATGCATGTTTGTCTTACTTCTGAAAATTGATATGCCTCTTGTATTGTGACTAATGTTTAGCATGTTAAAGTTCTCCCTTGTCCAGTCAAGTGATTGATCGATCATGAATTTGTTCTGTTACAATGTTTTCATTAGGTTTTGCATGTTAGAACCTTCACGTTTAGGCTATGCTCTACCGATTCTCCAAGCTTTCATGATCAAATCTTTTCTGCTTTAGGCTGGTTCTACCCATGCTTTGTTTGGAATTTCATTTGAAATGGTTTGGTGTCCCATGATGATCAATCTTGTCACCCTAGCTTCTAAAAAATGCAAACTCGAGCCTGCCTAATATGTCATATGATCATGTCTACATGTCTTAGTGAGAATTAATGTTAGTTACAGTCCTAAGAACTAAGTGCATGTACTTCTTACTCCATTTAATTAATTCAACGTGTAGTTTGTTGCTTGTGTGGTTACGTTTGACATCTAATTAAGGTGTAAGTCATTCGTTTGGGCCTGGTGTTTGGCCATATATATTGTTGGACTTAGGCGTTGGATTCAGGCTTACTCTACTGTTCCTGAGCTTGGGATTTGGGTCTACTGGTCGTATGAAAGTAAAGTTGTTGAAGGCCCAGAAACATCACTAGGTTATTTTGTAGCGGGCCTGTAACTATTCTATTAGACCAATAGTTATTTCATTATGTAATTATTCATATCCGAGTTTTTATTATTCCTTATGGGCCTGTAATAACTTGTGATAATAAATAATGGGAAAATTAGTAAAAAGGGGGTTGGGGTTTCCTGATTCTTGCATGAACGTGTAGAAAACTTGTCTATATGATTTAATTGCCTTGTTTGCTATTCGTTTAACGTGCTCCTATTCTAGACGCTCATAGAAATCCTGCCTATAGGGATCACACACACTTCACTTAACTCGTCTAATACTTGTATATTATTCAAATCATATTAGTATTTGTTATGCATGTTTCCATGTCTACTACTGTGCGCTCTTAGACAACATGCCTATAGGAATCAAACATCTTGCTTAATTATTAGATAGCATGCCTATAGGACGCAATAACACATGCTTTGCTAATCTAGATACCATCTCTATATGGCTTCAACTAATCAATCAATCAATCACTTCTATTGCTTTTATTACACTGCTCATCTAGATATCATGATTGTAGGATCTTAATCAACTGATCGACTACTTGTGTTGCATCATTGTACGGCCACACTCAGATGACATGCCTATAGGGATAAAGTATTATAAAATCAAATTCGATTGTCAACTATTAGAAATTCTGCCTATAGGATACTGTAACCCACCTAAGAAGCATGTTTATAAAATCAGCATTATTAATTTTGAGTTTTCAAAAAGTTGCACCACCTCATTGCGCAAACAATTAGAGACCATGCTTATAGGACTTGCAATACCTTTAATCTGCCCATACGTTCGTCTAAAGCTACAATACTGCCTGTGCAATACTACAAACCAGAATCACATGGAGACCATGTTTATAGGACTTAATGACTTTAACTCGTTCTAATTTGAAATTGTCCGCCGCCTAATGTAGGAATCTGCATGCGTGCAATTTGCTGCTTATGTGTGGAGGCCAACTTGAGCCATCTATTGACTTTATGTGAAGTCATATATGTTTTCAATGCGCGCCTAGTTTTATCATTTTGAGCATCCTAAGTAGAGTTTACAAGTACCCAAATAGTAGGTCCAAAGCCTCCTGGACCATAGGCATGGGACGGGTAGCGCACGCATAGGAGGCAGTCTAAAATTGAATTAGAGCGCTTTAAGTAAACAACTTTAACATAGTAAATCGGTAGCAGGAGATAGTAGTCTACGCCCACTAAATAATATGAGCAACCCTTACCATAAGGAGTTGCGAAGTATTATTTATGTTGCACGGGATGATCCTTTAGGCTAAAAAACTTAGGACCCCCTTCCTTTATATGTTTATTTTTCACACTTAGTCATTGAATGTAGAATAATTAAGTTGTACCTGGTAAAGTCTAAGGCTTGTATTGATTATCTATATAGTTTAATTGTTGCCCGATTTCTTTACACTTATTCGTAATAGAATCTTTAAATTCCTTGTCTTCCCTCAGCTATATGATCACTTAAGACAATTATAATTTGATAATCCCACATAGTATAAACTTCAGCTGGGACCCACAGTTGTGGACCTCAAAGAGTGCCTAACACCTTCTCTTTGAGGTAATGTGAGCCCTTACACGATTTTGGTGACGTAGGCTAGTCAAAACAAAGTTATTTGCAAGTAGCTGCCCTAACGCAGCTCAAAATCGTTAGGTGGCGACACTCCTCTTTTAATACCCATTTAAAAGAGTTCACATGTCGAAACCTGCTTTCAAGAGAAAAAGGGGCGCGACAGCATGGCGACTCTGCTGGGGAATAACTTAGGCTCTTACCACAATGAAGTTGACTTATATGGATTAATGGATATATTTGATGACATGTACATCCCTTCCCTTATTTTCCTTTATTTGTTTAAATTTCTATGACATGTGCATCCCTCCCTTATTTCCCTTTATTTGCTTAAATTGCTATCATATGTACATCCCCTTTGAATTTCTATATGAGCATTATGGGCATAGCAAATCATATCGCCTTCATCATGAGGAGCTAGCCATTACCTCTTTGGGATGGGTGCACTTGGGTCTATGTCTCTTGGGTTTGTTGATCTTTCCAATGCAAGGGGGAAGGATTCATACTCGCTTAGCCATGATTTCCAGGACCTTAATGGAGGGTATCGAGGGGCAGAAGTACACTATCATCCCAATGATCTTAGCTGAGATGTACCGTGCTCTGGATCGGTGCAAGCATAGGTTTGGACACTTCGAGGGTTGTAATCTCTTGCTACAAGTTTGGCTGCCGGAACATTTTCAGAGGGGTGATTATTGCCAGGAGCTTCGTAAGGCCACTGAATAACTACATAGCCAGTCATCATCCAAAGAAGATGACATTCATTCCAGACAAGTTTGCAAAGTCTAGAAACGTTGTAGGCTAGGTGCGTTTCTTCAGCAATCTGACAAACGAGTAAATGCATTGGATGTTTAAATGGTTTCCCTAGTAGTGAGTTCATCAAGTCCAAAGGAACCATTCACTTAGAATTGATCGGGCTTTGAGGAATCTACCCTTACGCTCCTCTAAGTTAATGAGGCAAGATGGGAGGAAACAAGTCAAACCTCAGGTTTCCAAGATGGTTCAGTCTAAAGCAGATTTCAAAGGAGATGTCATCCCATTCAAGTTCGAAGCTCAACACATGTGGAACCAAAATATCATCATGGAGGGAGAGACTACTGAGTCAGGCAAGTATCACGCTGGTCATATGTACTACTATCTCTCATAGTTGGAGGACGACATAGCCGGGGACATCAAACCGGGAGTCAATCTGAAAGATAGGATCATAGATGAGATGGTGCAGGTAAAGTATAAGAGTCTACTCAAAAGAGTGTTCGAATCTGAAGCTAAGCATCCAAAGTAGCATAAGTTGGATATGGAGACAATTAGAGAATGGAAGGAGATTGCAAATAGGTCGACAGAGAGGTTGGAACATCTAGAGCAAGGACTGACGGAGCTAGAGGGGAAGATGAGAAAGAGGCTTTGGGATTGTCAAGCCATGGATTCTGATGAAGGAGGGAAGTTGGCAATGGCGCACTTGATACTCGATATGTGCGATATAGGAAACGTGATTGATAGAGTCAAGAGAGCCAAGCATGGAGAAGGTCCTTTAGGGACCAAGTAGGCTAGGAGATAATATTCTTTACTGCTTTCTAGATTAGATTAGATCTCTATGTAATAAGGCTTAATGCCATTAGTGACTTTATTATTATTATTTTTTATTTAGTGAAAGATAGATTTGGCTTATTTTCACATTAATGGAATGAGGCAAACGTTGGCATGAATCTTCTCCAAGTCTATGTGCCGCTTAGGCCTACCTCAGGCACAATGAGGTCCCCAAATTAGGACGCGAATTATTGAATGACCTTGTGTGATACATGCTTAAATATTGCAAACACTCTTTTACTTCGTCTTGCTGACTTGGTTGCCTTTTGTTCTTTTTTCTTTCTTTTGATTACTCACATTCCCAAAGGTTGGTTCTTGCACTCTGGCATCATCAGCTTACCATACCAGATATAGAGGTCCTCCACCTCCTCCTCCACTTAGCGACCAGAAAAGCAAAGGCAAAGGGAAGATGGATGATCTAAGTGGTAGCCGGAAAGACAATGCTACCATTGCAGAGAATGTTGAAACCTCAAATAGAAGAAGTACACTAGGATAGAATGAGTTGGTCCTACGTTTGGAGCAGAAAATCTTGAAACTGCAGGGTGAGCTTGAGCAGGTCCAAAATCTCGCAAACCTCTCCCTTAATCTAAATGTTCCTGATATCAACCAGCACAACACAACCACTCAAAACCAAACACCACCCTAAAACACCCAAAACCAAAATCCACCACTCATAGCCCCAAAAAACCCTCCCGTAATGCACCAGTATCACAATCCTGCACCTCTTCAAAACCTTAACTCACCACCAGTGCAAACCCCTCAACTACACCACCATCACCCGACCTAGTATCCACAAACCACCACTTATCACACTCCTCAAAAGGCACCACAACTTACCGCGGATCCCCCCTCAAACTTCAATCAATGATCACCCATATACCCAAGTTCCAGGAACTCATCAAGGCAACCCGATATACATGGAAACCTTACCCCATACCCCGCAACAAACACTATACATACCTGAGCAGACCAAGAAGGACCTGCTCATTCGAAATATGGCATAAGAACCAAAAAACTGACAGGGAGAGTCCAGAGTGTTAAAGGCGAGAAGGGTGTTGAAAATTTGAATTACGAAGATTTGTGTATCCAGCTAGATGTAAAAATGCCGGAGGGTTACAAACCTCCCAAGTTTAAGATATTTGATGAAATTGGTGATCTTAAGGTGCATATGAGAACCTACAGTGACAAGCTTGTGGGAGTAGGTAAGAATGAACAAATCCGCATGAAACTGTTCATGCAAAGTCTTACATGAGATACATTATCTTGGTATATCAGCCAGAATCCGAAGAAGTGGGTGATTGGGTGAGCATGGCATCATATTTCATGGACAAATTCAGGTTTAATACAGAGAACACGCCAGATGTTTTCTATATATAGAACCTCAAGAAGAAGCTGACAGAAACCTTTCGCGAGTATGCTACTCGTTGGAGATCAGAGGCTGCCAAGGTGAGGCCGCCACTTGAAGAAGAACAAATGAAAAAGTTCTTTGTCAGAGCCCAAGATCCACAGTATTATGAAAGGTTGATGGTTATCGAGAATCACAAGTTCTCAGACATCATCAAGTTAGGAGAAAGGATAAAGAAGGAATCAAGAGCGAGATGGTGACCAATTTTGAGGCACTGCAAGCCACAAACAAAGCCTTTCAATTAGGAGGTATCTCGAAGAAGAAAGAAGTGGGTGCGGTGATGGTAGCCTAGGGCCCTAAGTCTCCCCTTACATACCAAACACCCCCACCCACATATCAAACCTCACCTCTAAAATACCAATACCCTACAACCACCTACCATACATATAATACCCAATCTGCATATTACCATTCACCTCTTCCCGCCCGCCAAAACTACCCAAAGCCACGACCAAACTTTGACCGCACATCTCCCAAACAATACACCCCAATCGCTGAACCCATAGCCCAACTTTATGAGAGATAAAATGCCGATGGTTACGTCACCCCTATTCCTGCTGTTGCTGTTGAGAACCCTTCCCAGTGGGTTAACCCTAATAAAACTTATGCCTATCATTCAGGCATGAAGGGTCATACTATTGAGGAATGCCGAATGCTGAAGGAAAAGATTTAGACATTGGTCGACACCAAAGTTATACAAGCAAAGGAAGACATGCCAAATGTCTGTAATAACCCTCTTCCTGATCATAGGGGCGAGGGAGCGAATGTGATAGAAATTTATGAGGAATGGGATCAGGAGAGATCCTCCTAAAACATCTCTTGTCACCCTCTCGCCAATTGTGGTGAAAACCTAGGCACCGTCTAAGGTCGAGGTAGCTACGCCTTTTACTGTGATGGTAGCTCCAACACCGTCTTATAAGTCTAATGTCGTCCCATGGGATTATGTGGCAGAGGCGAGAAGAAAAGGAAAATCCTAGATGGAAGAGACAGGTGTTGCGCAAGGTATGACCAGAACTATCAGAGTTTATACCTGAGAATCTTGGAGGAACCAGCAAAGAAACTACATCTAAGCCACATGTCATTGAGACAGGCACCAATGATCTTTAGAGAAAGGTACAAGTGAGGGAGTACTCTGTTGTTGATCACCTGAACAAGACTCCCGCCCAAATATCCATCTTGTCGCTATTGTAAAATTCATATACGCACAAGAATGCCTTGATGAAAGTATTAAGTGAAGCTTATATGCCTATCGATATCACCAGCGGGGAGATGGCCAATATGGTAGGGCAGGTATTGGAGAGTCACAAAACCACTTTCCACGAAGATGAGCTACCGCCAGAAGGGTTGAGTCACAACAAAGCATTACACATCACTATGCAATTTGAGTTCATTGTAAGGGTTCTGATAGATGGGGGTTCGAGCCTGAACATATGCCCGCTGACCACTCTGGAAAGACTGGGTAAAGGCCTTCATGAGATACGGATGAGAAGCATGAATGTGAAAGCGTTCGATGGATCTTAGAGAGCCACTATTGGAGAAATCAACCTTGATTTGCAGATGGGTCCGACCTTGTTTGATGTTGAATTCCAAGTGCTAGACATATTCGCCACCTACAACTTGTTATTGGGACGACCATGGATACACGCAACTGGGGCAGTCACTTCTACTCTACACCATGCTGTGAAGTTCGAGTGGAATCATCAAGAGGTGATTATTCATGGAGATGGAAGCAACCCCATCTACACCAACCAGACTGTGCCAGTTATCGAAAACAAGAGGATATTGGGAGGAGAAACATACCACCGCATTGAGAGGGTAAACGCAATTGAGAAAATTGATTATGATAGAGAGCATACTGATGTGGTTGGGGTATGAACCAGGCAAAGGTCTTGGCCGAAAGCTTCAGGGGATCATAGAACCAATACGAACATAATATCATGGCACAACCTTTGGGCTCGGGCATGAATATACTGTTGAAGTATACTAGGATTGGACACCGCCGTGGCATACCAATTATTATCCATTGGAACAACTCATACCACTGTTGCACCAAACGTTCTGCTAGAGCGATGTAATTTGGAGATCTAAGGAAGACGAGGTTTTAGCTGGCATGAGCAAGTTGTTTATGGACTAGGAAGATATGGACTGCAATGCAATTTCAGAGGAGGAGGAAGAGGAATACCTTATCATTCAGACAGTGGGAGAAGGAGCCGTTCTCAAGAACTGGACTGCTGCACCAACCCGAGCTCATCGAGTACTTGGGTAACCTTGGCAGAATTAGCATGATTTATTTTAAAATTGTTTTGGGTATTTAAGACATTTCAGTATTTTGTTTTGAAATAATTACTCAAGACATCGAGTCGTACTTGTTGACTATTTTAAGTTATATTAATGCATTATTGCTTTCGTTTATTTATTATAATTTTTCTATATTCTTTTCAGCGTAATTATTACATACCCTAATGAACTATGATTGTGACATGTAATGAGACGGTGTAACATAAGGAAAGTGATTCGGAAGATTTGGAATATGATATAATACTTGAGGAAATTATCAAAGAAGTAGAGAATTTTGAGAAAAAAACAAAATCCAATTTGGAAGAAACTGAGGTGATTAACTTAGGGGATTCTGAAATAGTCAAAGAAACTCGCATAAGCATTCATCTATCAGCATCAGAGAAGGAAGAGTATATCAGGTTTCTAAATGAATATGAAGATATTTTTTCATGGTTCTATGACGACATGACTGGGTTAAGCACATCCATAGTAGCTCACAAGCTACCTACCAACCCCATTTGTCCGCCAGTAAAGCAGAAGCTTAGGAAATTCAAGCCAGCTATGAGTCTGAAGATAAAGGAAGAGGTTACGAAGCAAATCAAAGCCAAGTTCCTTCGAGTGGTCGAGTACCCAACCTGGCTAGCCAACATTGTGCCAGTTCCAAAGAAGGATGGGAAATTTAGAGTGTGTGTTTTAACTATCAAGATATGAACAGAGCAATCCCTAAGGATGATTTCCCATTGCCTAACATACACATACTAATTGACAACTGTGCTAAGCATGAAATCCAATCCTTTGTGGATTGCTTCGCAAGATACCACTAGATTTTGATGGACGAAGAGGATGCTGAAAAGATAGCCTTTATCATGCCTTGGGGGATATATTGTTACAAAATGATGCCATTCGGTTTAAATAACACTGGGGCTACCTACATGAGGGCCATGCCGACTTTTTTCCATGACATGATACACAAGGAAATAGAGGTGTACGTGGATGATGTTATCATCAAATCTAAGAGAAGTTCGGATCACATAGTAGACCTGAGCAAGATTTTCGACCGGCTTCAAAAATACAATTTGAAGTTGAATTCTGCAAAATGTGCTTTCAAAGTCCCTGATGGGAAGTAGTTGGGTTTCATTGTCAGCTGCAGCGGTATTGAGCTAGACTCATCAAAAAATCAAAGTTATTCCGGACTTGCCACCACCAAAGAACAAGAAGGATGTGATGATTTTTCTAGGACTCCCCAATTATATCAGTCGTTTTATAGCATAGCCAACAGTGATATGTGAGTCGATCTTCAAAATTCTGAAGAAAGATGCTGCGACGAGCTGGACCGAAAAATGTCAAAAGGCTTTCGACAAAACCATTGTCCAAGCCGCCCATGTTGGTCCCGCCAGAGCCAGGAAGACCTCTGCTGTTGTATCTGTCTATACTGGATGCAGCCTTTGGTTGAGTCCTGGGGAAACATGATGAAACCGGGAGAAAAGAGCAAGCGATATATTATTTTGAGTAAGAAGTTCACACCTTATGAGCCTGGTACTCTTTGCTGGAGCGTACCTATTGTGCTTTGACATGGATAGACCAGAAGTTGAGACATTATTTCTGTGCGTACACTACATATCTCATATCAAGGATGGATCCACTAAAATACATCTTTCAGAAACCCATGTCTACGGGTAAGTTAGCAAAGTGGTAGATATTGCTAAGTGAGTTCGACATCATCTATGTGACTCTAAAGGCGGTCAAGGGTCAAGCATTGGCCGATCACATGGCAGATAATCCCGTGGACTGAGAATAAGAACCACTAAAGACATATTTTCCCGAAGAGGAATTGTTGTTTGTAGGAAAAGATATTGCAGCAACGTATAATGGTTGGAGGATGTTTTTCAACGGAGCAGCCAACTTCAAGGGAGTGGGCATCGGAGCTATTTTAGTATCAGAAATAGGTCAACATTATCTAGTATTCGCAAAGCTCGGTTCCTATGCACCAACAATTTGGCAGAATATGAGGCTTGCATCTTGTAACTCAGATTGGTCGTCGACATGAATTTTCAGGATTTGCTGATAATCGGGGAGTTAGATCTATTAATACACCAAATACTAGGAGAATGGGCTACCAAGAACACTAAAGTAGTCCCATACCTACATTGTATACAAGATTTGATCAAGAGGTTCACTAAGACATAATTCAAACATGTTCCAAGGATTCAGAATGAGTTCATAGATGCATTGCTTACCTTGTCTTCCATGATACAACATCCAGACAAGAATTTCATCGATCCTATCCCGATTCAGCTTCATAAGCAGCCAATTTACTGTGATCATATTGAAGAAGAATTCGATGGAAATCCATGGTTCCACGATATTAAGGAGTATTTGAAGAAGGGAGAATACCCAGAAAATGCCACGCACACGCTTCGATATTGGACAACCATTTCTTTCATAGTGGAGGAATTCTATATAGAAGGACTCCTGATTTGGGATTACTGTGATGTGTCTGATGCCAATAAGGCATCTAGATTGCTCGAAGAAATACACGCCGGAACTTGCGGACCTCACATGAACGGTTTTGTTCTGGCCAAGAAGATATTAAGGGCAGGGTATTTCTGGATGACCATGGAGACAGACTGCATCAAATATGTTCAAAAGTGCCATGAATTCCAGGTACATGCTGATATGATACGAGTACCGCCGAACGACCTCAATGCAACGAGTTCACCTTGGCCTTTCTCTGCCTGAGGCATGAATGCCATCGGACCAATTGAATCCGCTACTAGAAATAGACACAGGTTCATTTTGGTGGCCATAGATTACTTCACAAAATGGGTTGAAGCGACTTCTTATAAGGCTATGACTAAGAAGGTCGTAGCAGATTTCATTCGAGATCATATTATTTGCTGCTTTGGAGTACCTGAGTCAATCATTATCGACAATGCCGCCAATCTCAATAGTGATCTAATGAAAGCCATGTGTGAAACATTCAAAATCAAGCACCAAAATTCTACAGCATATAGGCCGCAGACGAATGGAGCCATGGAAGCCGCCAATAAGAACATCGAGAAGATATTAAGGAAGATGGTGGACAACTACAAGCAATGGCATGAGAAACTACCATTTTCTTTGCTCGGGTGTCGCACCATAGTTTGTATTCAACCGGGGAAACCCCTTATCTACTGGTTTACGCTACTGAAGTTGTTACCTTCCGAAGTGGAGATTCCCTCCCTAAGAATCATACAGGAGGCCAAGCTCAACGATGCGGAATGGATATGGAGTCGGTATGAGAAATTGGCTCTCATTGACAGTAAGAGGATGAATACATTGTGTCACGGTCACCTCTACTAGAATAGAATGGCAAGGGCTTTCAACAAAAAGGTTAGATCAAGGTAATTCACACCGGGGCAATTGGTGTTGAAACGGATCTTCCCACATCAGGACAAAGCAAAGGGGAAATTCTCACCTAATCTGGTAAGGTCCTTACATGGTTCATCGAGTATTGACAAGATGAGCGCTTATACTTGTAAATATGGATGGAGAAATATGGCCAAAACCTATCAATTCTGACACAGTCAAGAGATATTATGTTTGAGATTATGTTTGCACTTTCTTTTGATGAAACCTGAACTACGCTTGACCTGATTCCCGTTTAAGAGGGGATATGTCGGTAGCCCTGTGGATTCGTCACATCATAATAAAATTTTCATTCCCCTTATACGGTCATGAACCGAGGCAAGATTTTGAGTTTCGTTCAATCTCATTACGTCAAGGATCGCCAAGAAGTATATCGTCGGGAGTATACATTTAAACTGGGGCAGAATTTTGAGGAGGGTCCTCAAAATTCCAAGTTGAGAAGGTTGCAATGTCACAAAACGTGTCACAGTCTTCGATTCGACAAAAAAGTATTTGTTTATGCATCATCACATATTTTAACAACTGCATTTTTTTTTTATCATAAATGCATATTTTCAAAAGTTCCATTTCCTGTAGTAGCCAGATGTTACCGGGTGACTCGAACAAGGAATCAAGACAAGAAGCAAAGGTGAAATAAGGAATCAAAGGCACAAACCGACCTTTTCCCCAAAACTCATGATTTTTCTTTGAATGCAGGCATAACGGACATGACAAGCACTCCCACAATATACAACAAGACCACTAGCTTCACTAATATATATCGCCTAGCACGAACATGTCAAGCCAAGAATTACTTTCTTTCTCGTATTTAATTTTGCCTTTATCCGCATGAGGCTAAACATTGCCTCCATTATTGCACAGGGCATAGCACTGCCCTCACCATTGCATAAGGCTAAACACTACCTTTCTCTGCATAGGGCTAAGCACTGCCCTCATCCTCTGCGATGGGCTAAGCACTGCCCTCACCATTACATAAGGCTAACCACTGCCTTTCTCTACATAGGTCTAAGCACTGCCCTCATCCTCTGCATAGGGCTAAGCACTGTCCTCACCATTGCATAAGACTAAACACTGCCTTTCTCTGCATAGGGATAAGCACTGCCCTTACCATTGCATAAGGCTAAACACTGGCTTTCTCTACGTAGGGCTAAGCACCGCCCTCATCCTCTGCATAAGGCTAAGCCCTGCCCTCACCATTGCATAAGGCTAAGCACTGCCCTCATTTATTGCATGAGGCTAAGCATTGCCTCCATTATTGCATAAGGCTAAACATTGCCTCCCTTATTGCATAAGGCTAAACGCTGCCTTTCCTTGCATGAGACTAAGCACTGTTTCCATTATATCTGCATGAGGCTAAGCACTGCCTCCATTATTGCATAAGGCTAAATGCTGCCTTCCTCTGCATAGGGCTAAACATTGGCCTCATCACATACAAGGCTAAGCGCTGCCTTATCTTGTTCTCGCATACAACTAAGCAACAGTTGTTCCCTCTATCAAATGATCGATATCACCTCATCTTTGCATTTCATGGGTTGAAACATCGCCACATTGTCCAAGGGCGTTCTAGTCTGAAGGCATCATCCCCATAGCCCCAAACATCATGCCATGGCTTGAGGATCTCTAGAAACTGTATACCATTATTCAAAGACGTCATAGCTCGGAGGCACCATCCTCATGGCCCGAGGACACCATTTCATGGCTTGCAAATCCCCTATCATACGCTTCAAGGCCCAGGACGTCATGGTCTAAGGACATCATCCTCATCGTCCAAAGGCAACTCTCATGGTCCGAAGGGATTTGCATCATGTTTAAGTTTCCGCAGTAACCCTATATATTCGTATGCGTCGTGTTTTAAGTTTTGCAAGTCACTCGGGAGGTAACCATTCTACAAAAGGAGCAATTCTCGCTCCAGTTTTCGTTCACGAATGTTCACATCCTTTGATCATCTCAAACGTAACCAATGATCGGAAATTGATTACTCTTTGTTCCGTAACCACCCAAACATTTATCTCGAATATCCGTAACATTCAAATTCGCATTCATAGCTACACCCGAAATTATCTGTTACTCATGATGCTATCCTATCCAAGAGATCCTTTTTCGAAGCACATGATCACTCTTATAACAATTTCATCGGTTTCGTTCGCCGTTGGACCCAAAACTACACACGGCCTAATTTCCGTAACACCGGGAATATGTAGGCAACTCAAGAACCAGGGTTCGTCCCCCATATTTTTCAAAAAACGCATCATCCTCACTTATTTCGATCAAAATTGGTCATTATTTTCTTTACCCGACAATTCTTGCATCATTCTCGAGTGAAGAGGGGCAGCTGTATACCCAATTTTGCCCTCATATTTTATAAGCTATTCTATATATTTTGAAAATATCATTTCGCATCATTACTAAATTTACAAAAGTCATATAAGTATTTTATATAATTTTTAGAGCTTTAAAATTAATTTTCTCACATTTAAATTGTTCAAATATTATTTATTACCCTTTCATTATTTTTGTGATGCTTAATCATTCAAATTTATTATTGCACCCACATATATGTTTTATAATATTTTATTTCATTTCATATAATTACATTTGTATTTTTTGAGCTATTTACACAATTTTGTAATAATAGCCTATATTCTATACATAATTATATTATTTACACTAAATTGCATTTTATATTTTTATACGGTTAAGCTATTATTTTCAATTATTTAACTGCGTAAGTAATATTTTTATTATTTATAAATTACTTTATATAAATTATTTTAAGCAATTTTCATGTATTTAATTTTATTGCCCAATATAGGGCTAATTTTCGGACCAAATCAGGCCTAAACACTTAGCCCACTTCATTTCCACTCTTTAGCAGCCCAAACCAAACAACCCCATTGACTTAACCCGGTCGGAACCCATTTCCTTGACCCGTCCCAACTTCTTTTAATCCTGGTCGTTGATCTCTTAAGATCAACGACCCATATTAAACCAACCCTATTCCTTATATCTCCATAACCCAAACCTAAAGACCATTCTTCTCAAATCATCCACCTCTATACTCTCTCGAACCTTCTCCTCTATTCTGCAAACCCTAGCTGCCGCTACTCAGTTCCTCTCTGATTCCGATCGAGAGATGGAATCTACCTATGATCTACTTACCTTGTTAGCCTTCTCTCGTTATTGGTCGTCCGTTTATGGTATTACTTAGACACTTGTCTAACTTTAGCAAGTACTACTTCCGAGATCAGACTGGAACGATTCAAATCTTTGAAGTTTTGGTGGTATACTGTCTATATACACTCAGCAAGGAGCGATTTGCACTCTTTGTTCAATATTCAGACTATTGAACCCAATTAGAGTTTGAGACTCTCCATCTCCTCTACTGATTCTGATTTGCATGTGATATTTTCTTCCCTTATTTTTACTTAATTGATTGTTTTTCACGTTTATTCTTTCAATTTCAGCTACTATATAAACCACTTTCTTCGTTCCCCTTCGGAGGGGGAAACAACTATTTTGGGCTACTATTACTACCAATATTCTCTCACTCATTCTATATTATTCTAAATCACTCATGCCTAACATGCTGCCTTTTTAGGGTTCTACCTTTCATTACGACTTGTTCTCATGCAATTTATGTTCTATTGTGTGTTTGTTGACATGATCAACTTTGTACTCCTCAGTACTAGTTAAACCTTTAGAGTAACTTTACGACTAGGTTTTCCTATATGTGATACACTATTGCTAGATTTGATTTCTATTTGTCTTATTATATTATGACTGATGTTTAGCATGTTAAAGTTCTCCCCTGTACTGTCAAGTGATTGTTCGAAACATGAATTCTTTCTGTTAAGATGTTTTCATTAGGTTTTCATGCTAGAACATTCACGTTTAGGCTATGCTTTACTGATTCTCCTAGCTTTTATGATCAAGCCTTTTGTTTAAAAGTGCTTTAGGCTGGTTCTAATCATGCTTTGTTTGGAATTTCATTTGAAATGGTTTGCTATCCCATGATGATCAATCTTGTCACTCTAGCTTCTAAAAAATGCAAACACGAACCTGCCTTGTGTGTGCCCTGCCAATATGTCATATGATCCTGTCTACAAGTCTTAGTGAGAATTAATGTTAGTTACAGTCCTAGGAACTAAGTGTATGGACTTCTTACTCTATTTAATTAATTCAACGTGTAGTTTGTTGCTTGTGTGGTTAAGTTTGACATCTAATTGGGGTGTAAGTCATTCATATGGGCTTGGTGTTTGGCATATATATTGTTGGACTTGCGCGTTGGATTCATACTTACTCTACTGTTCCTATGAGCTTGGGATTTGGGTCTACTGGTCGTATGAATGTAAAGCTGTTGAAGGCCCAGAAACATCATTTCATTATGTAATTATTCATAACCGAGATTGTATTATTCCATCTGGGCCTATGATAACTTGTGATAACGAATAATGGAGAAATTAGTAAAAAGGGGACTGGGGTATCCTGATTCTCACGTGAACGTGTAGAAAACTTGCCTACAGGATTCAATTTCTTTGTTTGCTATTCGTTTATCGTGCTCCTATTCTACACACTCATAGAAATCATGCCTATAGGGATCACACACACTTCACTTAACTCATCTAACACTTGTACTTATTCAAAGCATGTTAGTATTTGCTATGCTTGTTTCCATGTCTGCTACCGCGCGCTCTTAGACAGCATGCCAATAGGAATCAAACGTCTTACTTAATTATTAGACAACATGCCTATAGGACACAATTACACATGCTTTGCTAATCTAGGTACCATGTTTATAGGGCTTCAACTAATCAATCAATCAGTCGCTTCAATTGCTTTTATTACACTGCTCATCCAGATGTCATGACTGTAGGATCTTAATCAATTGATCGACTACTTCTGTTGCTTCATTGTACTGCCATACTCAGATGAAATGCCTATAGGGATAAAGTATTATAAAATCAAATTCGATCTTCAATTATTAGAAATCCTGCCTATATGATACTATCACCCGCCTAAGAAGCATGTTTATAAAATCAGCTTTATTTATTCTGAGTTTTCAAAAAGTAGCACCACCTTATTGTGAATACAATTTGAGATCATGCCTATAGGACCTGCAATACCTCTAATTTGCCAATATGTTAGTCTAAAGTTGCAGTACTGCCTGTGCGATACTGGAAATCAGAATCACAAAGAGAACACGTTTATAAGATTTAATGATTTTAACGTGTTCTAAATTGAAACTGCCTGTCGCATAATGTATGAATCTGCCTGCGTGCAATTTGTTGCTTATGTGTGGAGGCTAACTTGAGCCATTTAGTGACTTTATGTGAAGCCCTATGTGTTTTGAATGTGCCCCTAGTTTTATAATTTTGAGAATCCTAAGTAGAGTCTAAAACCACCCAAATAGTAGGTCCAAAGCCTCCTGGACCATAGGTATGAGACGAGTAGCGCACGCATAGGAGACAGTCTAGAATTGAATTAGAGCGCTTTAAGTAAAAAACTTTAACATGGTAATCGGGTAGTAGGAGATGATAGCCTATGCTCGCTGAATAATATGAGCAACCCTTACCCTAAGGAGTTGCGAAGTATTATATATGTTGCACGGGGTAATCCTTTAGGCTAAAAAACTTAGGACCCCTTCCTTTATATGTTTATTGTTCACACTTAGTCATTGAATGTAGAATAATTAAGTTGTATCTTGTAACCTCTAAAGGCTTGTTTGATTATCTATATAGTTTAATTGTTGCCCGTTTTCTTTACACTTGATCTTAATAGAATCTTTAAATTCCTTGTCTTCCCCCGGCTATATGATCACTTAAGACAATTATAATCCAATAATCCCACATAGTATAAACTTCGGCCAGGACCCACAGTTGTGGACGTCGAAGAGTGCCTAACACCTTCTCTTTGAGGTAATTTTAGCCCTTACCCGATTTTTGGTGACGTAGACTGGTCAAAACAAAGTTATTTGCAAGTAGGTGGCGACTCTCCTCTTTTAATACCCATTTAAAAGAGTTGTTACATGTCGAAACCCACTTTCGAGAGAAAAAGAGGCATGACACCAAACAATAAGAGATCAACCGTCATATCATACCTATTAATAGTAACCACACAAGATCGATACACTCGATCAACCACTGTAGAATCTCCAATATGCGTAGACATAAAAATAGGAATATCCAAAGAATCTTGAGTCACACGTAAATGTGATGCAAAATAAGATGACACATACAAATAAGTAGAACCTTGACCAAATAACATCAAAGCATCTCTATGATAAACCAAATTAACATGCGATGGCCGCATCAGATGAGACTAGGAAAAGCATACGATGAGCCTGACCATCACCTATATGTCCTGCACCTCTAGGACAACCTCTACTTGACTGACCTCCACCTCTAATTGGGTGGGCCGGTGGTATAGAAACCGAGGCTAGAATCATAATATGAGTACCCTGCTGAGCTTACCACTCTGTAATCTTGGGCAATCCTTCCCCATGTGCCTGAAATATCCACACTCAAATAAACCCCTCTATTGGTGAGGCTGATGGGACTGAGTCTGCCCCAACGACTAGAATAACCACTAAGGGTTAAGCCATTTAGAACATGAGGAAACTGAAGAAGATATACAAGGGATGAAGAACTGATGAAGAAAAATAAAGGAGCGAAGGTGCAATTGAGAAGGGAATCGGGAAGGAGGAAGAAATTGGCCACCATATCCACGTCCTTGTGGAGGAGGGTATGATGGTATGTTTTTTTATATCTAATATGGTGCTCCTTTTTTCAAGTACATTAAGATGCACAATCATGGTACAAATGGTCATACTCACTATGTCTATGTGTGTGATCATGCTCACTTCATTGAGGGCCTTTTAATGTGTGGTATTAGAACTGTATAATGCTTATTCTATTAATGTAACAACCCCACCAGTCGTTTTGAGCATTTGCACTCAGTTCAGTGGTTTGAGGTCATGAGTAGATTCATATAGTGTATTATGACTTGCGTGTATCATCGATTTTGGTTTTCGAGTGATTCGGGATGGATTTGAAAGAATGATTCACATTTTGGAAGCTTTAAGTTGGAAGAGTTGACCAAATTTGACTTTTGTGTATTTGACCTCAGATAGGAATTTGGATGATTCGGTTAGATTCGAATGATGATTTTGGACTTGGACGTATGCCCGGATTTGCATTTGGATGTTTCTAGAAGGTTTTGGCACTAATTAGCAAAAGCTGGCAATTTAAAGGTGTGGAAGGTTCATAAGTTTGATCGGGAGTTGACTTTGATGATATCAAGTTCAGATTGTGGTTCCGGGAGTTTGAATAGTTTCGTTATGTCATTTGGAACTTGAGTGAAAAATTTGAGGTTATTCCGAGTTGATTTGATATGGTTCGACACGAGTTTTGGAACTTGAAAATTCATTAAGTTTGATTTGAGGTGCGATTTGTAGCTTTGATATTGTTACATGTGATTTGAGGCCTCGAATAGGTTCGTGTTGTATTTTGATACTTGTTGGTTTATTTGAATGGGGTCCCAAGGGCTCGGGTGAGTTTCAGGGTGTCTCGGATCATTTCGGAGTTTAATGCATTGCTGGTTTTTGATGTTTTCTGGTGTATCAGTTGTTCTTCGCGATCGCAAAGATGTAGTCGTGATCGCATAGGCTAAATATGGAGCTGGGTGATTTTCCTCTTTGCGTTTGCAACTGCATGATCGCATTCGCATAGGTTAAGGGGCTTGAGCATCGCGTTCGCGCATGTGACAACACGTTCACATAGTGTAGAATTATGTTGGGCAAGTCTTCATGGTTTATTCTTTGCGTTCGCACTTGAGCATCCGCATTCGCATTGTTATGTGCAATTTTTGTTCGCGATAGTGAGCCTGGGGCTGCGTTCACATGGAAATTCTTCGAGGCTTAGCACTCTCGAGAAAGTTTTAGTGGATTCAAGATTCATATGTGACATTTAAGGAATTTCTAGATTTGTAAAAGGCTAAGATATGAGATTTGCGTTAGATGGTGTCGGGACTCGTGGTATTTCAGTATCATTAGTGGATTTTACATTTCTGTATCAGAGAGGTTAAGGAAAACAGCTTCAGATTTAAATAAGTTCCCTTCAGAGTGGGTATCTTGGTTGTACTACTTATTGGGGGCTTAAAAGGATATACAACGGCTTATGGACCTTAAGAAGACGTGATTTCACGCTAGGATCTCTTGTGGTGAGCTTTGGGGTAAGGATCGTGGTGTACAGGCAAGGAGAAGTGTTAACTTGAAGGCAATTCAAAGGGAACTTGGAGAAATAGGATACCTTGGTGGTAGATTGGATCAGCATGGTAGTAGATACTATCGGTTCTTTTGGTTTTTATGATGTGGTGAGGCTTTACTGGTGTTTTATGTTAATACTTTTGGGCTTGGCGACCTGTGTGAATTGGTTGAATTAGAGGAATTCAGTTATGATGGCTTGGTTATGTGCAAATGGGTTTCGAAGAGTTCTCGATGATTACTGCCACAACTTGAGATGGATATTTTTCTACAGGCATGGGGAGTTTGTGACGCGTTGTGATTATCTCATGGATAGGATCAAGTGGAAGGTTCTTTTGGCCTATGGGTATGGATCCTGCTTGTGACTCAGAGTTGATAATGCGATTCTCGTGTTTTCATATGATGGCATGATGGATGCGGTGCGAGGTGTGGGATTGAGAATTACATGTACAAGGTTGCGGTTCAGTTTTGAAGGGAAGGTCATGAGTTTTACGCAGCACAAATAATTTCAGATGTTTAGAAGTATGCTGGTACTATTGGTATCACCTGAGATGAGCGTTCATTTCAGAAGGGCACATTGTGTTTTGACTTGCAGATGCTTGACTGATATTATGGTAATCGCCTGGTTGATCGACTACTGATTTTCAATTTTTTCTATGTGGCACGGAACAATTATGGAAATATTTATCGTTGCATAATTTTGTATGAGGGATATGTCAGTCACTTGGTGGTCGAGTCGGGATCAGATATGATGATTCATGTACTCTAGGGATTTGGACACTAGGAGGGTTCTCAGAGGCAAATTGTTCCTTAGTTGTGGAGGTGAAGGTATGTTAAGAGGTTGACGGCTAAGTGTATGTATTGTGGATGGATTATTGTGGACGTCTTGGAGGTATTATAAATATATATATATATATATATATATATACACACACACACACAGGTAGGCAGAGGATATGTAGTCTATAACGGGTCTGATTTGTTTACTCAGAACAGCTATTGTTGAGGGATGTGTCATTCAGTCATTCAGTTAGAGTTGAGCTTGTTCGTGTTCTGATATGTTCTATGTGTTACTCTTCTATGCTACAATGGATTGTGAATGTTGACTATTTACACACATGATAAGGTATGTTTAGGTATAGTGGCGGAATTCGAGCAAGATGGTTCTTGGGGTGTTGAATGATTGGTTGCGCCTTGGTTATGATCATTTCTTGTTTGTGGTATATTTTACTATTCGTTTTTCCATGGTTATGGTCATGCACTTCATGTGTTTGTTGTCGGGTATGGTTGTTGAATTAAGCATTATGGCTTGAGGTATTTCATGTGGACCGGTGTTTGGTTTGGGTCACACATCGCAGCGATTTAGGACGGGATATGATCCTTTGTGTTGATTTCGTGTGTTTTGGTTCTCCTTTGTGTGATGGGTTCATAGCATTGAGCTTGTGGTGATATATGTTGAACTTGCGAAACAGTTCTCTCATTTGATTCTCTTTTCATTTTTTGGGTGCATGAGAGTTATTGCTTGTTTGGTGCACGGGTTGCATGGTATGTGGCTCTAGGTGATATTGGTGTATCATGTCGGTTGAGCGGCTTGTACTAGATGAGATGAGGTTAGTGTACCTGGAATGAGCACTATCGGGATTGAGTAAGGTATGATTGGATTGATCTGATGGGTGGTTATGAGTTTCAGCGTGTTTCTTTCATCATTTGGCAGTGTACGAAGGTTTAGAACAATGTTTTATTTGATATGAGGTTTATTACTGGTACTGAATTTGTTATTAAGCAACTATTGTGGCGGGAAGTTATTGCTATGCGTATTCATGTGATGTGGTATATTATGTGATTACATCCTGGGTCATGGTTATGGCTTGATACAACTTGTTCAGACTTATGCCGTGTGTAGATGCGATAATTGGATCATATAATGAATTTCGGATGTTGGAAATTGGGTTCAAGGTCTATGGACTAAGGTTGAAGGAAGAATCTTTAGTTATGTTGTGTTGACGGACTTAGATGGATTGGGGTGACATGAGATCAACAATGGGTATGTGCATGGTGAGTTTATATAGTGATTTGATGGCTTTGGAACGACTCATGGCACGTTCGAGGACGAACGCAACTTTAAGTGGGGAAGAATGTAACGATCCGACTGATCGCTTTGAGAATTTGCACTTAGTTTAATGCTTGAGCTTATTAGTAGCTTCATATGGTATATTATGATTTGCGTGTCTCGTCGATTTTGGTTTTCAAGTGATTCGGGATGGATTTAGAAGAATGATTCTCATTTTGGAAACTTTAAGTTGGAAGAGTTGACCAAGTTTGACTTTTGTATTTTTGACCACAGATCGAAGTTTCGATGATTCCATTAGGTCTAGAAGGTGATTTTTAGTCTTGTGTGTATGCCCGAATTCGCATTTGGATGTTTCTAGAAGGTTTTGGCGCTAATTGGCGAAAGTTGGCAATTTGAAGGTTTGGAAGGTTCATAAGTTTGACTAGGAGCTAACTTTGATGATATCGGATCCAGATTGTGGTTCCAAAAGTTGGAATAGGTTATTTACATCATTTGAAACTTGTATGCAAAATTTGATGTCATTCCGAGTTGCTTTAATATGGTTCGGCACGAGTTTTGGAAGCAAAAAGTTCAAAAGTTCATTAGGTTTGATTTGAGGTGCGATTTGTAGTTTTGATGTTGTTATGTGTGATTTGAGGCCTCAAGTAGGTTAGTATTGTGTTTTGAGACTTGTTGGTATGTTCGGACGGGGTTCCGAGAGGCTCGGATGAGTTTCGGGGTATTTTCATATCATTTCGGAGATCATGCATTACTGATTTCTACTATTTTTTGGTGTTTCGATTGTTCTTCGTGATAGTGAAGATGTAGCCGCGATCGCATAGGCTAAATTTGGAGCCAGGTGATTTTCCTCTTCGCCTTCGCGACTGCATGATCGCGTTTGTGTAGGTTGGGGGCTTGAGCATCACATTCGCGCATGTTGCTACGCGTTTGCGTAGTGTAGAGCTAGGCTGGGCAGGTCTTCATGGTTTCTTCTTCGCGTTCACGCTTGAGCGTTCGCGTTCACAATGGTATGTGCAGATGTTATTTGCGATCGCGAGCCTGGGGCCGCGTTCACCTAGGGATTCTTCAAGGGTAAGCAGTTTTGTGCTTCGCGATCCGCGATCGTGAAGGGTATCCCTGGAGCAGAACTATAAGTACTCTATTTCGGTCCTTTGAGTTATTTTATCACATTTTGAGTTGGAGAGGATTTTCACCACATGGATTGAGGTAAGTATTTTCTACTCAGATTTGATTATATTACATGATTTCATCTTCGATTTGGCATTTGATTGATGAATTTAAAAGTGAAATTGGGGTTTTGTCTAAATTTTTCTAAAGTGAATATTTGAGATTTTAACATCGATTCGGAGTCGCATTTGAGTGAAATTAGTATAGTTGGACTCATTATTGGATGGGTTGTCAAAATTTATGAGTTTTGTCGGGTTTCGAGGTGCGGACCTGGGTTGACGTTTTGCTTAACTTTGAGCATTTGATTAAGAGTTCGACCTTTATCATTTGGGTTTGTTCCCTTTGGAATTATTTGATGTTTTTGAGTTGCTTTTGGCTAGTTTCGAGCCGTTTGGAGGTGGATTCGAGCGGGATGGCGTTTCTAGAGTATGGTTTGGCTTGCTTGGTATTTAATTTGGCTTGTTCGAGATAAGTAACATATCTTAACTTGGATTTGAGGGTAATTATCCCTAGGAACTACGTTACTTGTGATGTGTTGGGGTTACGCACATACTAGGTGATGGGCATGTGGGCGTGCACCGGAGTAATCATGATCCGAGTTAATTTTTACACTATTACCAAACTTGTTTTGTCGTTATATCTTGTTTTATCTGTGTTCTCCCTACTTGTTTGATTATTTGTGCCGTGATCATATTAGAGACCATGTTTAGGCTATATGATTATTTGGTTGAGACCTAATGAGCCTATCTCTATGGTTTTGGGCTATCTGACTTAACTGTAATTATACACTTAGTCATGATTCTTTATTTGCATATCATATCTCAGTCTCTGATCATCATTCGTTGTTTCATCTGATGTCGTTTTCCCATGTGTGATGTTGTTGGACTGAGTGATATGAGGTTGTAAGCCATTTAAACTTGAGAGGTCGATGACTTAGGTAGGCCTTAGAGCCGTGTTGAGAGTGTTACTTAGATCGGACCGCAGCAAGCCATATTGGCTTTATTGTTATTTGGATCGTAGTGCACGCTGCAGCATGCCTTATTGGCTTTATTATTATTTGGATCGGATTGCATGCTGCGGTAGGTCATATTGGCTTATAATTTGCACTTGGGCAGAATCCGCCCCTCCGGAGTCTGATATACCAGTAGTAGGCGCAGGCGCAGTATTATATATACATGCTTTGGTAAGGGTCTTTTGAGCCAGCCACTCATACAATGTTGAGTGATTGTGTGTATGATAAAGTGGGGCTTTGAGCCAGGTACCTTGAGTGTGATGAGAGTGAGTATGCTTGATGGTAGCACTATGAAATCATTTACTAGACATGCATACTTGACATATAGACATAAAGATGTATTTTTCTCATGCTAGCTGATGAACGAATGATATTGACTTGACATGTATATTTGACATGTAAGCATAGAGATGTATAATTCTTAATGCTAGATGGCAACATGATATTATTGACTTGACATGTAGGCATAGAGATGTATTTTCGTCATACTAGTTGGTAAATGAAATGTCTTATCTGATGTTGAAAGTTTGGAAAAGTCACAGTTCTCTGATAAACTCATATTTTTGTGATTTCGGTGAAAGATACAGACTTTAATTGTTAAAACTAGTAAATCATGTCAAATTTTCCGCATTTGTGAACGAGCTAAAAATGATAATTCCTTTAAGTTATTTACTGTTACTGTCTTTATTATATCTTGTGTTGTTATTGATTATCGATGTTGGACTTTCATTATCATCCGAGCTCGACAATGCTTTCAACTTGAGGTTAGGTTTGTTATTTATTGAGTACATGAGGTTGGTTGTACTCATACTATACTTCTGCACCTTGCATACAGATCTTGGAGTTGATGTTGCAGTGTATGGCGGGAGTTAGCATTGAAGATGTACCTGATTTCCGGATATAGCTGTCACTTGTCCTTGGTAGCTTTAGATTTCCAAATCTGTTTATGTTTACTTTGAAAATATGATGTATTTATTTCGTACCAGCTTTGTAAATTCTAAGTTTTAGAAGCACATGATTTGTACTACCAATCTTCAGGATTTTGTATAGAACTTCAGTTACTTTTACTCATTGACTCCTATTATTCTCATCTGAGTCCTGTTGAATGTAATTTGGCTTACCTAGCGGGTTGAGTTAGCTACTACGACTAGATGAATTTTGGATCGTGACAATTGAAGGGTTGTCAATGGGAAAAACTAATATGGGATTGTTTGATACAAGATGGAAAGATAACAATAGGAGCAGCCACATATCCTGAAAAGCTAAAAATTGGTACAAGAACATGCACTTTAGACAACGAGTACACGGGATTGTTGGAGGTAATATGGGCACTAAAATTTGGTCAACTGATGATGCAAGGTGATATTAAATGGATCAAGGAGTCTCTACTTTGGCTATTCAAGATTTGGTTGGATAGTTTTGCAAAAATAGCCACAACCTGGCTAATTTGTGTCTATTTTTGGGACTTTGCGAAAGACTGATGATTATTTCGGGCATAAATGGTGAAAAACTGATCAACTGGGTTTGCAAATATGGACATGCCATGGTCAGTTGGTATGCCAAACGAGGAGAGCAACTCTATATTTTCATAATGGACATCTTGCACAAATGACAAGTTGGAAATTCATATAGAAGCATGTGCAATTACGATCAATATCATTAGACGAGGATTATATGTCCACTTTGGAGGTCTTATGTATTTATCTCCCTAGGCCATGTTGTAAAACTAAAGGGAATTAATACATCATTTTGGTTCTAGAAATTTTTACTTCTTGCAAGCTCTAATTACTTTTATGTATAGAGACTTTGTTATTTGCGTTAGTGTTATTAATAAAAGTAGATATTAAGTAACTAGTTTAGTAGCATTCGCGTTAGAAAAATATTTCAAATCACTCCTAAGCCTCTCACGACCAGAACCATTCATACCTGCAAGTCATAAAATACCAAATGAATCTATGAGAAGTCTCAAATAGATAAAAATGATCCTAAATCACAAAACGATCGGCTGGGTTGTTGCATTCGGAGAATACTTTCTGCAGGACATTGTCCCCCACTTTGAAATACCGAAGGTTGGCCCTCGGTTTGTAGTATTTCTCAAGCCCTTGCTTCTGTGCGGGAATCCGAATTAATGTCATCTCTTGGTGCCCCTCCACTAACTTTAATATCGTTATCAATGCTTTATTATTAGATTCCTTGGTTGCATGACCGGATCGTAGGCATGGTTCTCCTATCTCAATCGGGGTTAACTCTTCTGATCCGTGGACAAGTAAAAATGGAGTTTCTCTTGTACTTGTCTTTGTTTTTGTTCGATATTCCCATAAGACACCAGGTAATTCTTCCTACTACCTTTCCTTAGCTGCTTCTAATCTCTTTTTCAAGTTGTCCATCAATTGTTTTTAAATAATTCAACTTGGCCATTCCCATCGGGTTGATACGAGATGAAGTAATCCTTTTAGTTTTTCATTTGTGACGATCCCAATTTCTCTCCATAGGATGTCGTGATGGCACCTAGTCTCTAAGACTAGGTAAGTGTAACACTTACTGAATTAAATGATAGAATTTAACCAATACAACTATTAAACGTAAACCATATATTTCGATATAAAGCCAACAATCCCAACATGATACAATATCTCCAAACCGGTAGTACAAGTCATAAACTTTTCTAAGAGTAACTAGAAATAACAAGTACATCACTGTCCCGAAATAATAGAAAACTGTGACGACCCAAAGGGTCATCACTTATTTTTAGATTGAATTTAGTATTCCGAGGCTTAAAAATCTACTAAACGAGGGAGTAGCAAACTACACCACCTACGGCTCTTTACTGTTACTATCTTCCTTTCCAAAAGAAAAACACAATTGTTCCTAGGAGATAGTTTCATACAATAAGCTTTCCGCTTGTTGTATATCTCACGAGTTCTACAAAGTTGCTACAACCAACCCCAACAGAATTGCAGTGATTCAAGCTTTTGTGGTCTCAAAATCTCCAAAGAATTTCAACTCCTTTGCACGGAAAACGATGATGAAGAAACCCGCGAGACGTTTGAAGAGTTTGTTTCTTCCAAGATGACATCGGTTAATCCCCCGGTTTATGAAGGTGATGAGTGCTTCACGTATTCCGATGTTATGTCTGCCGTTGATTCTCTTAGTTCACAGCTCCGTTGCATTTTTGACGGTGATGATGACCCCAATCTTGTGAAACCCTATTCAGATTTGAAGCCTTCGGAGACAAAGTTTCAAGGCGAAGGTTTGTTGGAATCTTGAATTTGGTTGCAAAGCGAGGTAAGTATCCGGTCTAACCTTAGCTTGAGGGATTAGGAGTTGTGTCTTATTTGTTAATTGCTTCTTGTTGAGTACGGCGTATAGGCATAGTGACGAGTATCTATACGTTGGTGTCGAGCATGACCGTGAGTCTTAAATGAATATTTGTTGTATTCTTAAATGATACTACGAAAGCCTTAATTGATGATTCTCGATGTTGAGCAAGAATTCAGTTTATTTATCGTGGACTTTATTCTTGGAAAACTTCAGCTTTATTTGAACCACTTTTTCTTTTCTCTTTTTTTTTTGTGATTACATATATTATGACATATGAAATTAATTATGAAAAATTTTGTTCCTTTTGTCACGTCATTATATAAAATTGTGAAAACCATTTCTAAGAGTACGGGATTCTAATTTTCCGAAATATTTGTAGAGATGCAGTGACACGTCCACTTTATCCCGCCAACTAGGTGCTGGGGCTACATCGATAATATATGTTAATTTAGTCCATAGTACATAATAGGATTCAGTCCATCTAGTGGTGTTTAGCACATTAAAAGGGGTTTCGACTGTGCAGAGTCATATATCAGGTGAAGGTTAAAGAACGCAACCGGGCAGTGCTTGTGGGATTTGTAGATCTTGATCATATTAATTCGTCTCTGTAAATTCTTATGGTGTTTCCAAGGACAGTACATCTTAATTATTTAAGTTTGTATTCCTATATTTAACTAAAATACATTCTTGTACTCAAGCAATAGATATTGAGGATCAATAGGCCTATGGCAACTAGCTCAGAATTAAGGCATGATTGTTGTAAATATGTGTGACGAATAATGGGAAATAATGTGGCAGACGCATTCATAAGAGACTAGTATAATAGAAAAGTTAGATCGAATTATGATTTTTAAAGGTATTTTGAGACTACAACCGTCTGTAGAGCTAGTACACCTCTTCGTTTTTCTTTTTGTGATTTTATTTTTTTTTAACTCTTTTTGTTATTATTATTTTGCAAGTTCATATCTTTAAATGTCTAGCAGCTTAGTTTACTACCATCCGATTCCTTTTTCTTTTCTTTGGCCTTTCACTCTTCTGTAGTGATTTTTTTTCAAGTAGTTAGCATTTTGTTTCCACTTTTTAAATTATAGATAGAGGAAGAAATTAATGGAGTTGAACTTATTTGGACTCAAATATTGTGAGTACATGAGCATGTAATAACTGAGGGACTTGTAGAATTAATTGAACACTTCAAAATTAAGCTGCCGCTTTCCCGAAAAGTTTAGTCGGATTATCAGTCCATGATCTCTGTGTTCTGTTAATTGAGTATTGGCATTAGTTGAGCTAAGTAGAAGTTGAGTTAAGATTGGTTATAGCTGATTCTCCCTTGCCGGGATGTTTGCTTTGATATTATTGTTCCCTTGCTAGGAAGTTATTACATTGCTTTTGTTCCCTTGCCGGGTTTTCTTGTGATTTTTGTGATGACTTGTAAATGGGAGCGGGTGGTACGCCTACCACAAAATATGATGAAATGGGAGCGGGTGGTAAGCCTACCACAAGATATGATGAAATGGGAGCGGGTGGTACGCCTACCACAAGATATGAGAAATGGGATCGAGTTGTACGCCTGCAACAAGATAGAACTGAAAGTGAAAGTTACTTGTATTTCATTTTATTCGTGTTAGAAGTTAAATGTAGTTCCTTATTATTCTTCGATGATCTATTTTATCTGCTACCCCGAAGCATGTTTCCCTTCCCCAGCTTTAATTTTTTAATTACTTCTATCTTTTTGCTGTAGATGTGTGTGTGTGTGTGTGTGTGTGTGTATATATATATATATATATATAACTGCACAGGTCTATCTGGAGTCTGGTCCTAGCCTCGTCACTACCTTGCCGGGGTTACGCCAGGCACTTACCAGCACATGGGGTCGGTTGTGCTGATACTACACTCTGCACTCTTTTGTGCAGATCCCAGCGTTGCAGATTTCGGACCGTAGTGAGCTTCCCGCTTCTTGCTTATCAGGTGACCCGAGGTAGTTCTGCAGGCGTCCGCAGGCCTTGGTGCCTCCCGCTATCTATTCTACCTGTTTCTTTTATGTAGTCCCAGAGACAGTACTTTGTTATTTCTTTCAAACACTTATTTTTAGTATTCTTAGACAGTCCGTGAAGCTGTGACACCAAATCTTGCGTAGTTTCGTTAAGGAGATTATATTAGCGGTATTTTAAAGTCTGAAATTTTATTATTCCGCTCGTTATGCTATGTTGTTTATTAGTTGTTGGTTTTAAGTTGTAATGAATTTAAAAAAAATGGAAATAAGGCAAATAATTCGGTTGATTGGCTTGCCTAGCTTTCACTAGTAGGCGCCATCACGACTCCCAAGGGTGGGAAATCCGAGTCGTGACAAAAACAGTGAAAATAAAATACAATAGAGGGTAATTTTGGGGCCTGCGAACGTCGAGCAGGTATACCTTGAAGTCTCCAGCCGCGCAGACATAAGTCTCAAACCAACTCGATCAGAAGTACCTAGATCTGCACAAAAATGTGCAAAAGCGTAGCATGAGTATACCACAGCAGTACCCAGTAAGTGTCAAGTCTAACCTCGGTAGAGTAGTGTCAAGGCCAGGTCGAGAAACCTACCAGACATGTAAACCTATAGGATATATCATAAAGCTAACAATGGAAAGAACATCAATGTAAGACCAGCAGCAGAAGGATCACAAATTTACAATCAATAGTGAAAATAATAAAAGCACGAAAGGCAACAAGAAATAACCAGGTAATAAAGCAACAACATAGTTAGAATACAAATGAAATTTGAATGAATTCAAGCAAGGAGAACCGATGACAACTCAATCAATTAAATCGTTCCTATTGCACAAATTACAACAAGAATTATCTGAGGTACCACTCCTCGTAATCATAAATCTTGAGTTACAGCTTCCAAATCTTACATGTATGGCACTTCGTGCCCACATTAGTAATCACCCTCGCATGGCAAAGTCCTCGTGCTACCATGTACATCATATTCGTATCAATATCAGCTAAGATGATCGATGGATAAATTTAAACACAATAAAACACAATTTCAAACTTGAATAAAGTAAAGCGTCAAATGAGATATTAAGCTCAATTTAGGATTCAAATAAAGTAAAATAAAGGAGAGGATGTACAAATAGAGTATCAGATGAGCTTAGTTTAGAAATTTATGAGATGAAGTGAAAATATCGTATTTAAACAAAGTAAAACATCAGTTATTTAATAAGTTATATATAGAATTTGTTAAAAATAAAACTTGATAACAGTTTTTAAGTAAAGTACACAACAATGAGGTGATGAGTAAAATTTTAGAATCCAATTAAAGTAAAAATTTGATAACCATTTAAATTAGTAAAACGCCGAGTGAAATATGAGTTTTATTTTAAAAGACACACAAGGGGAACACCTTAAGAATTCTTTCGTTTAAAACCGCTAAATTACCAACAACTTAATCGGATATGAGATAATGACCCCATGCACATAAATTTACCTTGACAATCAATTTATCAAGATATAACGGAGGCGCAAATTGGCATGTTAAAGCAACACAACAATATTCGTTGCGGCATGCAATCCGATCTCACACAATAATAACAATATATGTTGCGGCGTATAACACGATCCCGCACAATAATAACACTATCTGTTTTGGCATGCAACCCGAACCCACACATTAATAACAATATATGTTGCGGCGTGCAACCCGATCCCACACAATAATAATAATATCCGTTGTGGCGTGCAACCCGATCCCAACTATATCATATCATTCGCCCTTATCGCTCCATATCACATCTTTTCATATCATTTCAATACTATTTCGGCGTGCAACCCGATCCCCAAACAATAGACATTACACAAACAACTATAACCAAACACAATAATGAAGCTACACAAGAAGTCACAAACAGGTGACAAAGTTACACAATAACTCCCAAAAGTCAAATAGCAACTAATGGCAATTTATAAATAAAGACACGGTTACCAAGAATCAATAAACAATTAAGGCATGTAACAAATAAGGCATGAATTCAACAATTAATTACAATTAACAAATAAGACATATACGAGTGAACTTTATAATAAAAGATAAAACCTATACCAACAATTTCAAATAGGCACGTACGAGTAAATTCAACAATGAAAAATATAACATGTTGTGACGAATACAATTAAATGCACGGAGAAGTCTAGAAGTCTACATCGGTCAAATACTAAATATAAGCTCGTGTACACACTCATTACCTCATGTACACGTCTTCCATATAATTCAAATAATACCGTCACCCAAAATCTAAGAGTAATTTCTCCCGCACAAAATTAAGCAAGATACTTACCCCAATTATGCCGATTCATCACTCAAAATAGCTTTCTTTTTTAAATTAACCTCCGCTCGGTTCAAATCTAACAAAAAACAACTTAATATTAACAAAAAATTCAAGAGAAATCAATTACAATAAATAAAGCTATGATCTTTACATTTTTTTCAAAAATTCAATAAAAGTAAAACCGGGCCTGCCTTGGATTCTGAATCTACGTTTACCCAAGCAAAACCCGAACTAATACAAGCTCACACGAACGAAAATTGACTCAATCAGAGTCTGATAGCTCAACTAATTTGCCAAAGCATCGCTCTTGGGTGTTCATAACCCAAGAGTCCAACCTACACTAGCTTGGTCTTATATCTCCTGAAATACTCCTTCAAAACTTGCCATATTCAAGTATGTTGTTCTCCTATATTAGGAGAACAAGACCCCAAAATGAATCGGAAAATAAACGCCTCCAATTCATTTTTAATTTTTAAAATTTAGGATATAACCCTAGGTCTTGATTCAAAGAATTAAATGGGTTTTGAATTAAAATCATGTATTAAAGCTTAAACCTACGGAATGAATCAAAGAGAAATGCTTGGGTTATGGTTTAGACTTTACACCATGGAAAAAACTTGAATCCTTGAATTCTCCCAATATTTCAAGATGAGAAAAACTCCAATAACATTAATAGCCAAAAATGCGCAGTTGTTCTGTCTCATTTCTTATGCCAAACGATCTTGAAACTCGCTTTTGATGCCTCCAATGGGCTTCTTGTGAAATTCCAGTCAAGTTAGGGTTTTGAATTACACCATATGACCTTATAATGAAGGAGATATGTTGGTTTCAATATTTAAAAATAGTGCAGATTTTTAAATACGAATTCAATGACAATTTCGTAATTCATTTGAAACATCTAGCAATCCAATTCTTAGTAAAATGATCATAAATTCCTCATACAATGTCTAAACTTGATGATTTCAGTTGCTATGGTTCCAAAACTATGGTACGGATATAATGGTTTGATCAAAACACGAATCAAAGGCCGTTTCCTCAATATGGTAACCTTTATGCTCAAATGGACGTCAAAACCGAAAACAATCACCATACAACCCAAACTTATCCAAAACTCATCGTAATTTAACCAAACTTTGTAGACATGTCCAAAATCATCATACAAACTTATTGAAATAATTAAAATCCGATTCTGAGTCCGTCAACCCGAAAGTCAAACCTTGGTCGACTCATCCAACTTAAAACTTCTAAAACAAGAAACATTCTTCCAAATCAATCCCTAACCGCTTGAAAACCGAAATCATCCATACACTCAAGTCATAATACATAATATGAAGCTACTCAAAGTCTCAAATCATCGAATGGAACGATAAAGCTTAAAACGACTGGTCGAGTCGTTACATTACTATTCCAGAAACTCAGGCCCCGATGAATTGTGATCCATTACCATAAGATATTTCTTTAGGTACTCTGAAGTGGCAAATCAAATTTCTCCAAATGAAACCTACCTGTCTGTTTTCTCGAATCCTAGCAGGTGCACCTGCTTCCACCCACTTACTAAAGTAATTAGTTAAAACTAACAAAAATCGTACATGTACTGATGTTTTTGGAAGTGGTCTATCTATATTCATTTCCCATTTCATGAAAGCCCATCGGTTAAGAATAGCATGGAGTGATTCTGCCGGTTGGTGTAACTGATGAGCAAAATATTGATATTTATCACACTTTTTAAGGTATACCTTCGTATCTTCTCTATTCGGGGGCCAACAGTATCCAACTCTGATGAGTTTCCGAGTTAAAGCTTAGTCACTAGAATAGTTACCGTAGTTTCCTTCATCAACTTCTCTCATTACTACTCTATTTGTTCGCATCCGAGACATTTAGCTAAGGGGCCATTGAACATTTTTCGGTAAAGCTCTCCTTAGATGAGATAATATTGAGTTGCTCGAACCCTAAGTTGTAAAGATACTTTTTCATCTTCAAGAAAGATTTCATTCTACAAGTAATTTTCATTATGCTAATCACAAGTTAAATGAGTTGAATTTACCTCATTTCTATTGTGGTCGATAGCAGAATGGAATATATGAGCTACCGCATTGCTCCCAGACTCGGTAATATCTACTATGGATCATAGGTTTACTAGAGCATCTTCTTCGGCGTTGTATTCCCGATGTATTTTCATGGCCTTCTATTCTTAGAATTGAGCTAAGACGTTCATTACATTTTCTAAGTATTGTTGCATCTAGTTTTCTTGTGCCACATACGTCTGGGAGCATACGATTGTCGAAGCTGAAATCCCATTCAATTAATCGCGAGTTGAGAATCACTTTTTAGCTTGATGTGTCCTGCATCGAGTCCCCTAGCTATTTCAAGTCCAGCAACTACAGCTCATACTCAACTTCATTATTGGTTTTATAACAAAATTTTGTCAATTGTTGAATTGTTTCTCTGAAAGGTGTAGTAAGAACAATTCTAAGGCCGAACCCTTTGACATTGGATGATCCATCTGTGTTGAGGGTCCAGACTCCAAGGAATGCTCCAGAAGCGATTATTTTTTCTTTTTAGCCTTAGGGAGTATATCCGTACTAAAGTCAGCCAAAAAGTCAGCTACTCATATTCACTAAGTTTGACCGTCCATTTGGCAAGGCCATCCCTAAAGCTCCTATTTATGAAGGATGAACTATAACGAAAATGTAACTGATACAGAATTTGGATGACATTGAAAATAAGGCCTAAGCTTCTAAACGGCTATTATTAGTGCAAGAGCTAATTTTTCTAGATATGGATATCTGGTTTTTGTGTCTAAAATTATCTTGCTAACATAATAGATAGGAGATTGTGTACCTTCATTTCTCATACTAGAATAACGCTTACTTACACTTCTAAAACTAAGTAAAATAATAGCATCTCTCCATTCCGGGGCTTTAAAATCAGTGTAGGATTAGCCTAGTAACTTTTTAGATCTTTCGAAGCCTACTGACGTTCCACGGTCCAATCGAAGTATTTTTGTTTCTTTAGTACTAGAAGAACATATGGCATCTCTCCGACGATCTTGATACAAACCTTCCTAATGCTGCTATCCGACATTTCAACCTTTGCACTTTTTTCTTGGTTGTTAGCATATCTGGTATTCATTCGATGTCTTTGATTTGATCTAGGTTGACCTTAATTACTCTATTGGAAATGAGAGAATCTATGAACTCACTGGAAGCTACCTTAACTTCACATTTCTCCGGATGTAACTTGATATTATACCATTTGCGAGTAGAAAATGTCTTCCTCAAATGGTTCAAATGATTCTTTGATTGGACTCACTTTACTAGCATATGTTCAATACAAACTTCTTCTTTTTTCCCGATGTATTATTTGAACATCTAATTTATCAGTCGCTGATATGTGGCCGACATTCTTAAGACCATATGGCATTACTTTGTAATATTAAGTCTCCCGGTACATGATGAAGAAGTCTTCTCCTGGTCCTTAAGGTCTATTTTAATTTAATTGTACACGGAATATGCATCTAGAAAGCTTAACAACACATGTCAAGTTTTGTGTTTATGAATTGATTAATATATGGTAAAGGGAAAGAGTCTTTAGGGCATTATTTGTTTAGATGTGCATAATAAATGCATACTCTCCACTTACTATTCTTCTTTAGAACCACCGCCACATTAGCCAACCAATCTGGTTACTTGGCCTCTCGGATCAATATAATCTTCAGTAGCTTGGAGACCTTACTTGAACGGCGGATGATACAAGTCTGCATTGAACTTATGGATCACTACCTCGGATGGTATACCTGTTATATTGTATTGGGTCGAATACAATTAAGCAAGGTCGGGTCAAATAATCAAGCTGGGTCGGATGCTATTAAGATCGTACTGGTAGACTTCTCGGGTCAGAATCACGAAGTCAAACGGAGTTGTCAGAGAATAACGGTTAGTCCGGTCGATCAAGAAAGACCGCATGATCGAGGATCGATCCTGGCCCTTATGTTTCGCCTCCTAACAGATGTTTTGCCTAGAGTTTCGCTGCAACCTTTTATGTCGTTATTTAAGGATCTTAAATGTATTAAATCCCATAATAAGTAGGGCTTTCCTTGTAATCAGTTCATAGTCTTTATTGTAACCTTTGCACTTACCTATGTAAATTGAATGTAAGAAAACCTTTACACTAACCCATACAAAGGAGGTCTGTTTATAAGCATAAGGCATACCCCCTTTGCAGGGCAGATTTTTTCTGAATTGAAACATAGATCCTCGTCTGATAAAAGAAAAGCATTCTCACTTGTTTATTATTTATATGATTTATTATCTAGCCACGGTTTGATTGTTCTATTGCTCCATTCAATTCCAAATACTCAAGATTTGCCTTCATTCGATAGCAAAGAAATTTACAAATCCTTAACCCTATTATAAATTTAATTGTTATCCAATTTCTAGGGTAAACAGTTTGGCGCCCACCGTGGGGGCTAAGGATATTAGTAAATTTTTTCTGATACATCCTTTTCTGAAGGCACAATTTTACACTTGTTCTTCGAAGAATTATCTGTTTTTCAGGAATCGTAATAATCATGGCACAAACACCCCCCCTCAGGAACGAAATTAACGACCAGATAGAAAACAACAACTTGACCGGGCATGAAATCCCTGCCGATGTTAACTCCCATGTAGCGGTCGAAGCCGCCCAAGCATCAGGCTCAGTACATAGTGTTCGAGGGGAGAACCGTTCAAAGATTCAACAAAGCGGGGAGGGCGAAATTAGCCTTAAATGATATTTGATATGTTGCAAGCTCAACAAGTGGCTATAGCTCAACTCCAAAGTCGCACCCGAAGCCCAGACCGAGCAGAGCGCACTACCCCTCAAGCAGCAAC
>MCJB01041312.1:39489-60070 GCA_002018475.1 Nicotiana obtusifolia | reverse complement strand
GTAAAAGTAGTTCTTTCAAGGTTCTCCACTCGGATACTAAGTGCCTTTACTTCAGCCCATAGCTCGGCTAAAGTAATGTTGGTCACAACCTTTTCTCGTTTTGTAGCCATGTACCTGCAAAAGAAAAAAGACTAGAGAATCTGTTAATGTTAGTTAAAATTCTCTCTCTCACTTTTGAATAACTCTCGGATTCACTCAAATTTTTGGGTAGGATTTCACACTTGTCTTTAAATTGGCTTCCTCTAATTGACCAAGTTCCTTAGCAACCTTTCAAGTTCACAAGATCAATAGTTTTCTTCGGGGTGAGTGAAGTTATGTGACTCGATAGGCGGACAGCTTGTTAAGTGAGCACAAGAAGCCAAGAATTATCTACGAAACTGGAAATTCTGAGTTTTAGCACGAGGTCCTACAAGCTCAAAGATTAGTAATTACTTAAGTAGGGAAATTACCTAAGAATTACTAATTAGAAGTAGTGAAATTAAGAAGAATTTCGAAATTGAAGAGATAAGGAAATTTTAGAAGCTTTCCCACTTTAGTTTGGAGAAGACCAATCCTTTCTCCTTAGTCCTTAGGATTTTGGGTCCCCCCCCTTTCCTTTTCCAACACAAATTAGCCTCTCCTCTCCTTGTCCAAATAGAATTTCAACTCCTTGAAACTTCTCCCTTTTGGATTGGGAGTTGTTTCCTTGGACTAGAATTAGAGTTTCCTATTCTCCTCCTCAAATTTGGCCTCCCTAACACTTCTTAGGCCCTCTCCCACGTTTTTCAACCAAAATATTCAAGAACAACAAATTAAAGTTCAAAAATTTCAAGAATTCAAGGCAATCTCGTTAGGAATGTTTGAGGATTCAAGAACCTCTTCAAGAACAACGTAAAACTCTTCAAGAACTTCAATTTTAATTCCAAGAACTTCAAGATTTTCAAGATTCAATCATGCACCTTCAAGAATTTCAACTAGAGTTTCAAGATTTTAAGATTATCGGTTTCTAACGATCAAGAACTTCAAGAATTCGGTTCAAGAACGTTTCTTTAGCAATCAATCTTCAAGACTTCAATCCCTCGATGATTCAACAACTTCAATCAACAACAATTTTCGGTTTTTCTTTCTCCTCTTTTTTTTCACGTTTTTTTTTGAAGTTAAAGATAGAACCTAAACTAAGGCACGAAGAACAGGATTGGGATTGTAATAACAAACCCCTTTCAAAGCTCTGATACCAACTGATGCAATATAATTGCTCTAATACCAACTGATGCAATAGAAAAAGCGAAAACAAGAAAACAAAGATAGAAGCAAGACGCTCAATGAACTATCAAGACAGCAAGTAGGAACTAGTCTACTTACCTTCTTGATGAAGCCACGGAGTACCTATACTATACGAACAACCCTCAAGACAACGATGGTCTTGCAAATTGTTCGATCAAACAAAGGAACAAGTTCAATTTTGAATCACACCAAAATTGGACAAGTTAATTCACACGATTTTGGGAGCAATGTGCTACCGATTTTTCATTGATAATAATGTCAAAAGGTATCAAAATAATGAAGTGTTTAGGCTTATATAGAATGAGCCTTTACCTAAATCAACTAGGAAAAGAATAACTAGTTAACCTAAATCAACTAGGAAACAACTAATTAACAAAAAGGCCACAATTTGGCTAATTTAAAGAATAGTCACGCAGGACCAAACAAATAAGAATTAATATCTTCAGCTACATAATAATACAACATAAACACAAGATTCGTCCATAGCAAGATTTATGGACGCTTGGATCTTCTCCAAGGCTAACCAACGCCTTTTCTTGTCTTGTTCATAGATGGCATTGATAACACTTGATCAAATTTATTTGCATCAGCATCTTCATCGCAGTCTTGGCATCTCTTTCCATTTTTAATGTTTTCTTTATTTTCGGACAGTATTGTTATCAAGCTTAGCAAAATTGTGTTTTCATTTTGGAGCTCATGACTCTGTGTTTACCCATTCTGGGGGATTTTATCATGTATTGGCATTTTATGCTTTATTTGAGGGCTTCAGACTTGTATCAACTTGTTAAAATTCTATTATTTTGCTTTGTCTTATTATGTTTGGCTAGCGAGCAAGTCCATTAGGCGCCATCACGCTCAATTGGTGGTTTTGGGTCATGACAAGTTGGTATTAGAACGGATTCATATGTATTGCGTGTTATGTACGAGTGTAGTAGAGTCTTGCAGATCGGTACAAAGACGTTTGTACATATCTTCGAGAGGCTACCAAACTATGAGGAAAAGCTTCACTTTCTTGCATTATTGTGGTGCAAATTTGTTTTTTTTAGTTTGAAGCAGTACCACCAGTTGGGGCTCCGAGATGCCGTGGCCGTGGTAGAGGCCGAGGTGGGGCTCACACTACAGCTAGGATAGCACCTGTGGAATCACCAGTCACTCCAAAGGAGGAGCAGGTGTCAGATACTATTGAGCCGATGGGACCAGGTCAGACATCAGCGGTACCTATGGTTATTCATGGTCTTAAGGAGGCTTTGGCTCAGATTTTGCCTGTGAGCACGAGCTTGAGTCAGGTAGTTATGATCCCTGTTGCACCAGCCACCTCACAGGCTAGGGGAGGTGGCTAGACTCCCGTTGCGCGTACTCTAGAGTAGCTAGCTCAGGGTCATCAGCCACCAGAGGTGTTAACAGTTAAGCCAGTTATTGCTGCTCGGGCCGAGGTTGGTCCACCTATGACTAATCAGGAGCAGAAAAGGTTGGAGCGGTTTAGGATGCTTGATCCGCCAGAGTTCAGCTGAGGGGAGTGCGAGGATGCTCAGGATTTTCTGGACTAGTATCAGTAGATTCTTCGCGCACAAGCTATTTTGGACACCTGTGGAGTGCATTTACTACTTTTGAGCTAACAGGCACAACCTACACATGGTGGCAGACTTAGGAGTTAGGCAGGCCAGCTGGTGCAGTGCCACTTACATGGCATTAGTTGTCCATTCTCTTCTTAGAGATATTTGTCCCACTGACTCGTATAGAGGAGATATGTAAAGAGCTTGAGCTGCTATACCAAGGGGATAAGGTTATGACACGATAGAAGATGAGGTTTGCGGATTTGGCACGACATGATATATGGTTGGTTCCCAGAGAGAGGGAAAAGATCAGGAGGTTCATTGATGCCCTCAACTATAGTTTAGGTTACAGTTTGGCTCGAGAGGTTAAGACAAATGATAGGTTTGACCAACTGGTCGACATTGCTAGGTGTTTGGAGCAGGTCCATAGGCTTGATCGTGAGGTGAGGGAGGCCAAGAGGCTCGTGGTCTAGGTGATTTCAGTAGTGCCTCATCTGCAGGCCTGTCATGTTATAGCAGAGGTCATCCTTTTAGACCCACTCCGACAGCTCTTCATGTTCCTCGTGGTTCTTCAATTAGACACAGTTCATACAATGCTCACCCAACTCAATCATTATTCAGTGCATTGTCGGCATAAAGTTCTTACTGTGCCCCCTCTACACAGGGTTCAATAGGCAGTTATTCAGATTATCATCGTCACCGGCTTCGTTAGAAGAGAGTGTTGCTTTATGTGTGGGAACAATAGTCATATCAAGAGGGATTGCCCCAGACTTTTGATTAGGGTTACACAGCAGAGCTTGCAACCTATGATATTAGAACCACAGCAACAACCCCCGCCCAGCCAGTTGGGGGTGGGGATCATTTAGTTCGAGGGTGCTCTAGAGGGGAAGGTCGATTAGTTGGTTGACAGACCCGGTTCTATGCATTTCCAGCCAGGTCAGAGGTAGTTGCTTCTGAAGCCGTAATCACGTGTATTGTTTCAGTGTGCCACAGGGATGCTGCAGTGTTATTTAACCCTGGTTCCACTTATTCATATATGTCATCATACTTTTCTCGTTATTTGGATATGCCTTATGATTCTTTAATTAATCCTATTCATGCATCTACAACTGTGGGAGATTCTATTATGGTGGATCATGTATATCGGTAGTGTGTTATTACCATTTGAGGTTGTGAAAACTAGGGTTGATCTATTGTTACTCAGTATAGTTGATTTTGGCGTGATTTTAGGCATGGATTGGTTGTCACCATGTCACACTATTCTTGATTGTCATGTTAAGACCGTGACGTTTAGGGTATTCTCGAAGATTGATTTGAGATCGCGGTACCATCACCCGAAGATCCGAGCTTCAGATATTCCGAAGATGGCATTCAGGACCCGATATGGTTACTATGAGTTTCTATTGATGTCATTAGGCTGACCAATGTCCCAGCTGCCTTTATGCACTTGATTAACTATGTGTTTCAACCGTATCTCATTTTTTTCCTCATTGTGTTTACTGATGATATATTGGTGTAATCGGGTTCTTGCTTGCGTGGTCTCACGGTCTTCTTTATTTGAGCGCATCAAGGCACATTAGTATGATGATCCCCACTTGCTTGTCCTAAATGACACAGTTCAGCAGGGTGATGCCAAGGAGGTACTATTGGAGATGATGGGGTATTGAGGATGCATGGTCGGATCTTTGTTGCAAATGAGGATGGGCTGTGAGAGTTGATACTTGAGGAGGCCCAATAGTTCACGGTATTCCATCCATCAGAGGACCGCGAAGATGTACCATGATTGACGCAGCATAATTGATGACAAAGGATGAAGAAGCATATTCTTGGGTATGTTGCTCGGTGTTTGAACTGACACCATGTTAAGTATGAGCATCAGAGACCTGGTGGTTTGCTTCAGAGGCTTGATATTCCCGAGTCGAAGTGGGAGTGGGAGTGTATAGCTATGGATTTTGTAGTTGGACTTCCACGGACCTTGAATTCGATGCAGTGTGGGTCATTGCGGACAGATTGATCAAGTCTACACACTTTGTTCCAATCATGACTACCTATTCTGGTGTGCCTGTGTCTATTATTTCGGATCGGGGAACTCAATTTCCATTGCATTTTTGGAGAGCAGTGTAATGAGAGTTAGGCACACAGGTCAAGCTGAAAATAGTGTTTAATCCTCACAGAGACGGGCAATCCGAGCACACTATTCAGATATTGGAGGACATGTTACGTGCGTATGTCATTGATTTTGGAGGGTCACGAGATCAGTTTCTTCTGTTAGCAGAGTTCACCTGCAAGAACAACTTCCAGTCGAGTATTCAGATGGCTCATTATGAGGCCATATATAGGAGCTGATTATGTGGTTGGCATGTTTGAGCCTGGGAAAGCTAAGTTGTTGGGCACTTATTTGGTCCTTGATGCTTTGGAGAAGGTGAAGTTAATTTAGGAACGGCTCCGTACAGCACAGTCCAAGTAGAAAAATTATGCTGGCTGAAAGGCTCGTGATGTTGTATATGTGGTGGGTGAGAAGGTTCTACTAAACGTTTCACCCATGAAGGGTGTGATGAGGTTCGAGAAAACGGGCAAATTGAGCCCTAGGCATATTGGCCCTTTTGAGGTGCTTGAGAGAGTTGGAGAGGTGGCCTATAAACTTGCTTTGTCACCTAGTTTATTGGGAGTTCACCCGGTGTTTCTTATTTCTATGCTTCAGAAGTATTATGGTGATTCGTCACATGTTTTGGACCTCAGCACGGTGCAGCTAAGGGATTTGACTTATGATGTGTAGCCGATGGCCATTTTGGAACGGCAACTCAGAAGTTGAGGTAAAAAACACAACATTGGTGAAGATTCATTGAGGGTCAGTCGGTCGAGGAGGATACATGGGCGATTGAGCAGGAGATGCGGAGCATATATCCTTACCTATTTGAGACTCCATGTATGATTCTAGACCTATTCGAGGACGAACTCTTTTTTAAGAGGGGGAGAATGTAACGACCCCGTCGGTCATTTTCAGTATCTTAGTGCCGTTTCCTTTATTTAATACTTTACATATGTGTATTTGTGATTACATGACTCTCCGGGGTATTTGGTTTGGTTTCGGAGGTTGTGGAGTGAATTGAGACACTTAGTCTCAAGGTTGGAAGCTTAAGTTGTAAGAGTTGGATGGAGTTTGACTTTTGTGTAGACAACTATGGAATGGAGTTTTGATGGTTCCAGTAAGTTCTATGGTAATTTTGGACTTAGGCATATGTCCGGATTTGGATTTGGAGGTCCGTAGGTTGGTTTGGTGCTTTTCGGCAAATTTTGGAAAGTTGAAGGGTGTGGAAGGTTGATAGGTTTAAACAATAGTTGACTTTGTTGATATCGGGCTCGAATTTTGGTTCCAAGAGTTGGAATAGTCCGTTGTATAATTTGGAACTTGCATGCAATATTTGGGCTCATTCGGAGATAACTTGATATGGTTCGACATGAGTTTTGGAAGTTGGAAATTTGTTAGTTCATTAGGCTTGAATTGGGGTGCGATTCACGGTTCTGATGTTGTTTTATGCAATTTGGAGCGTCTACTAGGTCCGCGTTATGTTTTTGAATTTGTTGTTATGTTTGGACGGAGTCCCGAGGGCCTCGAGTGTGTTTCAGATTATGTTCAGACCATTTGTGGACTTAGAGGAAATGGCTGAAGGATTTAGGTTTCTGGTGTTTTCACTTCTGCTGTAGGATTGGCCGCAGGTGCGGTTTCTTTATCGCATGAGCGAAGGGGGAGGCTGCTGAGGAAATCTGCAGATGCAGACAGATTAGCATTGGCGCACAGGCGCAGATGCGCAGATGCGCAAAGGAGTCCGTAGAAGCTGCTATGGGTCCGCAGAAGGGGAGGGTCGGCGAGTTTATCATTTCCATATCTGTAATAGTTTTCTCCCAGATGCGGCATCATAGGTGCGACTAAGTGGCCGCGAGTGCGGTTTTGCTGGACATAATTAAATAACGATGGTTTGGTCTTTTCTTCCCATTTTTGGTGTTGTGGAGCTCGGTTAGAGGCAATTTTTGAAGGGTTACTCACTACAATGGAAGAGGTGAGTGGAGTTTAGTCACTTTTGATGATAGATATTGATTACCCATAGATTATTTCACCTAAATTATTTGAATTTGAGGTAAAATTTTGGGGGATTTTTGATTATGTTATTGGAGAGTGATATTTGGTGATTTGAAGGTCGATTTGACATAGGAATTGGATGAAATTGTAATGGTTGGACTCGTAATTTCAATGGGTGTTCGGAATTTGTGAGTTTCTTAGGGTTTCGGGTTATGGGCATACGGTTGGCCTTTTGGGTAGACTTTTTGATATTGGTAAAAAAAACACTTGCTTTATCATTTGGAATCGTTTCCTATGGCTTGCACTTATGGTATTAAGTTATTTTTGCTAGGTTCGTGCCGTCCGGAGGTTGATTCATATGGGAAGGGCTTATTAGAAGAGTGATTTCGCTTGCTCGAGGTAAGTATCTTACCTAAACTTGGTTGACGCACTAATTGCCTAAATTATTTGTGATAGCTACGTGCTATGAGTGGCGCATATATGTGGGGTTTAGCCCATACGCGTGCACTAGGGTACTATTCATGCTCGCAGTAGTGCTTAGGCTATGATATGCCTTGATTTGATTGCAAAGCTTCATGATATGATGTTTCTCCTATTTGTACCCCTTTTGTGAGCTAGTTGTACCACATTTGAGGTCACGTTGTGGTTATTCTCCTGATTGAAGTTGATAAACTGCTATTTTATGATGAAAATATCTGATTGAGCTTCGATGTACACATTGCACATACCTACTGATGACGTCCAAATCCACTACTAAAAAGTAAATGGACACGGTCGCATGCAATATAATAGACCCAACTATGAGTCGGGGTTGAGTCGCATAGAGAACAATATGTAGGCGATTAGGCGTGTATGAGAATTATCACTTATTATGCTAAGTGAAACACTAATAAAGGTTTTGAGAAAATATTTATAACTAAATGCGAGAATGTAAACTAAACTAGAAAGCAAGCAAGAATTCGAAGCCCTTAAAAGTTTATGAGAGAGAAAAGAGAGAGGCGATAAGAGAGAGAAAGCTTCGTCTTCGTCGAAGGTCCACACAGACGCTAATGGCATCGCCGGCCGGTGACAATCCGGCTGGCCACCCCTCGACAAGCACCCACCCAGCCCCTAACACAACGATTACCACACCCCAACCCTTGGATTACACCAAAATACTAAAACCCACAACTCTAAACTGCACAATCTCTGCAAACCCTAACTCAAAAATCGAACCCATCCCTTTCAGAAGACCAACATACATGCACGGACAGCCAATCGTTAAATACACAGAAACAGAGGTGACGCGCATGAATATCATCGAGGGTCTACAGTACGCGGTACTAGGTAAATTCTCCTATGGTTGGCCAGATATACAAGAACTGCGGAGAATCATCCCAACACAGTGTGGAATCAAAGGAGAGTGCAACATTGGCTTCTTCAGAGAAAAACTTGTCCTTATCAGATTATCTCTATCGGAGGACTTCATCAAAAGAACCTCCAAAAGAACCTACTACTTGAAAGCCAAGGATGGGTACGAATACCAGATGAGGCAATAGATATATGACACAAAATTCAAAATGGGCGAAGAAACCCCAATGGCAATGGCGTGGATTTCATTTCCACATCTGCTTCCCACTTTCTTTGTTAAATAATGTCTGTTTTCATTAGCCTCGGCTGTTGGGAAACCAGTGCACCTTGATTTGGCAACAATTAACAAGACGAGGCCCAGCTGTGCAAGGGTAAAGGTGCTGGTAGATCTCCTGGCAGAATTGCCCAAACAAGTCAGATTAGACATAGAAAATGAAGCAACAGGGGAGACCAGAACAGAATGGGTTAAGATACAATACGACTATCTTCCCAAATACTGCAAGGAATGCAAGATACAAGGGCATGACATGATAGAGTATTGGAAGCTACATCCTTAAACTCTTGACACACACATAACTGCACTGCACAAAGCAACAGCAAGTAGGACTGCCAAAGGCAAAATAGTGGACGCAGGGAATCAACAAAGGCAACAAAATGGTCCATTGATGATATTATCGAGTGGCAAAGTGGTAGGCAATACTGGCCCTCAGTGGAAAGAAGTTAAAAATAATAGAGCACAGGACAAAGAGAAAGCCAATACTGGAAAACAAAAGGCTCCCACACATCAACCAGCAGAAGAAAAAGAGCCAGAACAAATACATGTAGCAAACAAATTCGATGCACTGCAACTGGAAGCACTGGACCAAGATATAACAGATGCAGAACATGAGATAAGGAGCAATATTGCAGATAACAAAACAACAACCCTCACAGCTCCAACTAAAGGAAAAATCAAGCACCAGCAACCCCGAAAAGAGATACTGTCACAAGCATAGCACAGGCAAGCAATCAGCACACAGAAACCAGTAACAACAAAGGAAATCAATCTAGTAGCCCAGGGAGAGAAATCCCACAACCAGACAATTGGCCAAGTCAGACAGCAGCCACAACTACACCAAGCACTTCAACAGAAACCAACAATAAAGAAACAAGGCATGCCAACAGTCAGCAGAACAATGCAAACCAAGAAACAACAGAGAAAATTGCAGCAAAGGAAACAGATGAAACCAAAGGCAACAAAACAGGAAAAACAGGGGAATTAACTTCACAATGGGTTCAGAATAGTTTTTACAACAAATCTGAGGAAACAATCAACTCGCAACAACAATGCACACTCCAACAGCCACCAAACAGCACACAACAATCAATCTCAGCAAAATCGTCCACCAAACCAAAGCAGGATACACCAGTCATAGATAAACCAGAAGAAAGGAGACAGACAGGAACATGGACAGGCAGACAACTAGAACAAAGCACAGGGAAACTATGGGCCGACCAATTGGAAGAAGGATCAGAAGATGGGGAACTCCCAGAAGGGATGCAAATTGAGGAAGAAGAATTGGAGGAAAATGAAACACATCAATATCTGAAAGACAAGCAAGTGGCAATCACAAGCCAAGACATCTACACAAAACCAGGATCACTAAGGGCTCAGTTACAGGCAATCCTTAAGCCCAGGAACCAGTCAACATCAACAAACCACATGAGGGCACTAACAGAAGCCATGGGCAAGGACATGGACGATGAGGACACCACACAGAACCTCTGCAACATAGCAAGGCAAGGGGACCTATCACCAACCCAAACAAATAAGCTAACTGGGAAGAAGCAAATCAAAGACACTAGTAGCTCTGCTTCAAAGCTGATACTTTTCAAAAGAGCACCTGAGCACATAATCAAAAGACAATGAAAGCAATTATCTGGAACATAAGATCAGTCAACACAATGCAAGCCTTCGAAAGACTGATCACCCTCAACAACAAGCATCAATTTGAATTCATAGGCATCATGGAACCCAAGCAGCAATGCAGGAAACTAGAGCAATACAGGAGAAGAATTGGCTTGGCAGAAGCAATTGCAAATGTTTCAAACAAAATATGGGCATTCCTGAATGAGGATTACAATGTAACAGTACTTGCAAACACAATCCAGCAGCTCACACTGAAGCTGCTACACACAGTGACAAAGGAAACTCTAATTCTCACCCTGGTATATGCCAAATGCACAGCAGCAGAAAGAACTGAACTATGGGATTCCATATACGACATGTCTCAAACAATCACCAGCCCGTGGTTAATTGGAGGAGATTTCAATGTCATTTGTGATCAAGAAGAAAAATATGGAGGCCTCCCAGTCCCCTTCAATGAAGTAGATGATTTCAACCACTGCATCAACATTAGCTGCCTAACAGATCTAGGCTTCAAAGGAAGCATCTTTACCTGGTGGAATGGAAGGGCAGACGAGGAATGCATTTTTAAAAGGCTAGATAGATGTCTAGCAAACCAACTTTTACAGCAAGTCTTTCCAACAATTGAAGTCACCCATCTCTCCAAAATAGGATCGGATCATAGTCCACTACTAATCCGCTTTGATCAAGAACAGGTGAGGATCAGAAAGCCTTTCAAATTCCTCAACTTTTTGACCAAACATGAAACTTTCCAAGCAGTGGTCAAAGAAAACTGGCAAGCGGACTTCCAAGGAGACCCCTTCATCATTTTCGGCCACAAATTGAAGAAGCTAAAGAGAGCCTTAACTGTCTGGAGCAAAGCAACCTTTGGGAATATCTTTCAAATCATAGAAAGCATGGAAGAGGTGGTACTAGTTCATGAAAAATAATTTGAAGAGAGCCCCACTGCACACAATAGAGAAAGACTTCAAAAAGTCCAAGCACAGCTGGTGAGACATCTAGCAGTGGAGGAACAATTCTGGAAAAAAAAAAAGCAGGGATGTCCTGGTTCAAAGATGGGGATAGAAACACCAAATTCTTCCACACTCATGTCAATGGAAGAAGAAGAAGGCTACAGCTCAATAGAATCAAAAGCAATGCTGGCATCTGGCTAGAAGAACAGGAGCAAATAGTGGAAGAATCCATTTCTTTCTACAAAGATCAATTCACTGAACAAAGTACACCCACAGACTTCAGCATCCTAGGAAACATTCAGCAGCTAATCAGTCCACAACAAAATGCTGAGCTCAACAAGATTCCAACGACAGAGGAAGTCAAAAAAGCAGTCTTCAGCTTGAACAAAAACAGTGCAGGGGGTCCTGATGGTTTCACATGAACTTTTTACCAATCGTGCTGGGAAATAATAGGAGTAGACATCCAAAACATGGCTACTGCTTTCTTCTCAGGTAGGTCCCTCCCCAAAAGCATAACACACACCAATTTGGTACTCATTCCAAAGAAAAAAGAGATAGAAACATTCTCAGACCTAAGACCAATAAACCTAAGCAACTTCGTCAACAAGGTCTTCTCTAGAATTATTCATGAAAGACTGCTGCCAATCCTCCCCTCTTTAATCTCACAAGAACAGGCAGGCTTTGTCAGGGGTAGAACAATAGTGGAAAATGTTATACTTGCCCAGGAGATCATCACTGAGATTGGGAAAAGAACTAAGGCAGGGCCAAATGTGGTTATAAAATTAGACATGACCAAGGCTTTCGACAGAATCTCCTGGCTTTACATAGCAAATGTCCTCCGAAAAATGGGCTTTGATGAAACTTTTATAGGCATGATCATGGACCTGCTAGGCAACAACTGGTATTCCATCCTAATCAATGGTCAGTCATTTGGTTTCTTCAGATCAACAAGAGGGGTCAAACAAGGAGACCCCCTGTCCCCTACCCTATTCATAATTACTGCTGAAGCTTTGTCAAAAGGGTTAAATGCATTGCATCAAAACCCCTCTTTCAGAGGCTTTGGAATGCCAAAAAGAAGTCCCAGAATCAACCACTTGTCATATGCAGATGACATGATCATTTTCTCCTCATCTGAGGCAAATTCACTGCATCTAATCATGGATACTTTGAAGGCATATGAGGCAGCCTCAGGACAGCTAATAAAGAAAAATAAATCAGCCATATACATGCATCACTCGGCAACAGTAGGGATAGTAGACAGAACAGAAGGAATCATAGGAATTGCAAGGCAGGCCTTCCCATTCACATACCTAGGCTGCCCCATATACTACTCAAGAAAGAAGATCATTTACTACCAAGACATAGTGAGGAAGATCCAAGACAGACTGCAATCCTGGAAAGGGAAACTACTTTCTATAGGAGGGAGAGCCATACTGATCAAACATGTTCTGCAAAGTATGCCAATACACCTCCTATCAGCAGTGAACCCACCAAAACAAGTCATCAACAACATCCATAAGTTGTTTGCTCAGTTCTTCTGGAGCAGTACTGTGGGAGGAACAAGCAAGCATTGGGCATCCTGGGACAATTTATGCTTGCCACAAGAGGAGGGAGGAGCAGGCTTCACATCACTTCATGACATGTCAAAGGCACTCTTCTGCAAATTATGGTGGAACTTCAAAACACAGCCTAGTCTGTGGAGTGCTTACATGTCACAGAAATACTGCAAAACACACAATGCAATAACTGTCCAATGGAGGAAAGGACCACAGGTCTGGAAAAGAATGTTAGAATGTAGAGATATCATAGAACACCAAATTGCTTGGCAATTGAAGATGGGATCCTCACTCTTCTGGTATGACAATTGGACTAGGCTTGGGGCCTTGTGCTACTTAACCCCACCAGAATTCCCCATTGATGAAACAATCCAAAATGTAAAGGACACAACTCTAGATGGCAACTGGAATTTGCAACAACTCTCAGCTCATCTACCACAGGAACTGGCAGAACACATCATGAACAACATCAAGCCCCCAAGCATAGATCACAACATGGACATTCCATACTAGATGCTTCAAAATCAAGGCCAATTCACAGTTAAATCAGCATGGGAACACTTGAGAAAAAGGGAGGACCCCAGGAGAGCTTATGAAAACATCTGGGTGAGGGGACTACCTTTCAAAATTGCCTTCTTCATGTGGAGGGTCTGGAAAGCTAAACTACCAACGGATGATATCCTAAAAGGTTGGGGATACCAAGTCCCCTCGAAGTGCTGGTGTTGTGATGATCCAAAGGAAGAAAGCATAACTCACACCTTCTACACCTCAGTCACTGCTAACAGGACCTGGAAATACTTCATGCAACGAGCAGGTATTTCAATTGAGGAACTAACTTTCCATCAAGCCATTGTTAAATGTTGGACTGTACAGACAGTCAATAGACTGAAGCCAATTATGCAAGCACTCCCAGCTTGCATCATATGGGAATTGTGGAAAAGGAGGAACAGCCTCAAACATAGGGAGACAGTCACAATTGGAAGAGTAATATACCAAATCTCCACAGCACTGCAAAACCTGGTGCAAACAAGGAAGCCAGGAATCACAGCACCACACACATGGCAAGACCTCATACACATGCTGGAGAACTACATTCCAAAGCTAAGGTACACAAAGGTCACCTGGGACCCCCCCTACAAGGATTGATAAAGGTCAACACAGATGGGGCCTCAAGAGGGAATCCAGGAATAAGCTCAATTGGATACTGCATTAGAAATGAAATGGGAGACCTTATATATGCACTTGGGACTGAATTCCCACAAGGAACCAATACAGTGGCAGAGGCTAGAGCTATATTGGAAGCACTGAAACACTGCAACATACAAGGACTCACTCACATTTGGTTACAAACAGATTCAATGCTTCTAAACAAGATCATCAATGGCAAATGGAAATCACCCTGGTGCATAGCTGAACATATTGAAGACATCATTCAACTTAAAGACTCCCTAGGAGTGACAGTAACACATACATATAGAGAGGGAAACAAGATAGCGGACCATCTTGCCAATCATGCTCTTAACTTTGGTAGAATTGAGTGTCATCATCTCAATCAACTTGACTCTATTGGCAGGAAAATTTTGAAAGCTGACAAATTGCAATGCCCTTATTTGAGAGTGAAAGTGATAAAGCACTAATCAACTAGTCAACGAGAGACTCTTTCCTCAATCACATACTATGCTTACATCATCTAATCAGTTTTTTCTATGTGCAGGGATACTGGATCATGCAACTGCCAGCAACAGCATCACCTTGGAAATTGAACCAGCAAATATAGCAAAGAAAAGCTAAAAATATTCACCTGGAAGGTCAGATGCATTACACATACCAGAAAGTAAAAGATCCAGACCAAAATAAAGAAGTCAACAGAAGGAAAAATGGTAGGGAGGCAAAGGAAAATGGGTGTTCAGGAAAGATATCAATGAGGAAGCAACAACACTGGGGGCAGCAGAAACATCATCATATTTTAGCAGCACACACACATCAAGAGCACCAGATGCAACACAACCACCTGGGAATAACAGACACACACACAGGAAGTAGAAGTAGGACCAAGCAATATGGAAACAAAATCAAAAGCAGAATGGTCCAAACACAGCAATCAATCTTTCAATCCTTAAAGCAGAAACACAGTAACAGGAGCAAGAAAGGAAAAGAGAAGCACAACCTCGGCATACATATATCAGCACACAACCAACAATGCATAACAAGTCAGACACAAGGGATTGACCTGAGCATGCAAGGAAAAGAACCAGAAAATCAAGGAAAAGGAAGTCCTCTCAATGCCAGCAGGAAAAGAGAAAACAACAATCTTGCCAAAAAATGCAGGAGCAGCACAAGCAAATGCACCAGCACAGCAGACTGTTACTATAGGACAAGGCTATTGGCGCAACTGCATTGTGTGGTATTAGCACCACAGGTGCTCATTCTAATGCAGTTGCATCAATCACCTCACTCCTATATTAAAAACATCACACATCAAGGACACAAAAGGAACAAAAACACCACTGGACTCAGAAACCAAAAGAGTAACACATACAAAACCATCACTGCCAGCACAGATAGAAGGAAAGCAGCCAGCAAGCTGCAGACCATCATCAAAAGCAATCATGCAGATAGAAGGAAAGCAAGCAGAAAGAAGCAGATCATCAGCAGCACAAGTCAGGATTACAAATCAGTCAACCAAAGCAGGTCATCACAAACCATAATACATCAGCAGACCAACAAAGAAGGAGCAAAAATTGGAGCAGCAAGAACCAACAATAGCATAAGGAACAAATGCATTCTCAAACTCACTGCCACAAGCACACAGCAAAACAAACTCTGCAACAGCAAGAAGCTAAAGGATTTTAGGACGACCAAGTACATGTACTTTTTTGGTAAGGAACCAGCGCACTGGAAAAGAGGAAACACCAACAACAAAATCATTCAAAACAGACAACATTGGAGAAGACAACACCCACAAAGGAGCAAGCAGCAGCCCAGCATAACTAAGAACCTCAGCAACACCAACAAGAGTAAAACAGGCAGCAAACAGCACCTCAGCAGCAAGCATTATGTGAAACAATTCTTAACACATCAGAAAAGCAGCAGCCACAGCACCCACAGCACCAACAGCATGCAGCAGCTCAGCATATATCAGGCACTCAGCAGCAAAAGCAGGGACCAAAAAATCAGCAATCAGCAAGGCAGCAATACCAACAAAAACAGAAGTCAACAGCCACAGAGGGACAATCAACAATTAACACAACTCATTGGCCTAGAAGTATCTCACTTTGATTTTATACAAATGAATATCCATTACCTCATAATGGATATCCATTACATCAGTTTAGGCCAGACACACAAAATAGATTTTGTACATCAAAGAAGGAACCTAGAAGCAATTCAATATGTTTTTGTACATATGACTATCTATCAAATTTATAAGATGGATAGTCACTACTTTAACCTAGGACTAACACATTATGTAGTTTCTGCACATCAAAGGAGGAATCACCTTAGCTCCTTACATTACACAAGTACCTACAAGACAAGGCACTTGTACTTTTTTGGGGAGGTAAGGTTCATGTCCCCCTCCACTTTTGTAAATTCTGAATTCCCAAGATAATAAAAGATATATTTTAACAAAAAAAGAAAAGGTGCTCGAGATGAAATCATTAAGGCCGATTAGGGTAAAACACCCTAGGGTAAAATTATTAGATTTGCGTAACAAAAGGACAAGAAATCCCGTGATACGTGAATATCTCAGACGGGAATCACAGCAAAGATCAGCAAAGACATTGAAGCCATTAATTCTAGGGATAGTTGATTTGCTAGTAGAATTGCCTCAAAAGGTTAGGTTAGACATAGAAAATGAAGCAATAGGGAAATCAGAACCGAATGGATCAAAATACAGTATGACTACCTCCCAAAATACTGTAAGCAATGTAAGATTCAAGGGCATGAAATGATTGATTGTTGGAAACTATATCCGAAAATTCTTAACACAGATACTACTGAAGAATAAAGGCCAACAGAGCAAAGAAAATCAAAGGGCAAGGAATTAGCAGTAAAAGAACATCCAATGCTGATTTTGTCAAGTGGCAAGGTAGTAGGCAACAATGGCCCTCAATGGAAAGAAGTCAAGGACAATAGAATGCATAAACAAGGAAAACAAAAAGAACCAGTTGAAAAGAATTCTCATCAGGTACTTGTCGCAAACAAATTTAATGCCTTAGGTCAGGACAAGGTCAATGCTGCAAGCAAGCACACTGCTGAAACATATGAAGTTGAAGTCATAGAACCTAACACAGTCATAGCAGTAGGAAGCAATGAACAAATGATCATGGCAGGAAATTCCAATCTGAATCACTTAAACACTAAAGACATCAGCAAGCAAGGCAGTCAGTCAATCACAACGGGCCCAGGCATTATGGTAAACAAACATACACAGGATAAAGCAAAGAATGCAAGCAGCCACATAAGAAATGAAGGCTCCTGCAGTAACAGATGTCAAGGAAATCCAACAGAATTAGTGGATAAGCAAGCAAGAAATCAAGCTGATGGAACCAGTCACTCTACATCTAAATCACCTCTTTCACTAGGTACTCACCCCTGCAATCAACCGAGCAGCAATACATAAATGAGACTCTAACAAGCAGCAAAATGATCACTGGAAGCCCCAGCATTGATGAAGTTTCTGAATTGGAGGATACATTACCTAGCAAAGTAATAACATTAGGGAGCAATGTCAATACTGCAGACACTCAAAATGCTGAAATACAAGAAACTGCAGCCACAGTATCTAACACAGACATACCATCAGGCAACAATGAACATATGATCATGGAAAGGAATCCCAAACTGAACTATCAGAACAATGGGTGCATCAACAGTCAGGGCACCCACTCAAACACATTGATCTTAGACACTAGCATCGGCAGAACAAAGACAGTTGACACAGGAAAAGCAGCATCAACACCAGCAGACTCAGTCAAGCACTTAAGGGCTGAGAACCAAGAAATAGAAAGCTCAACTTGTAATCATAGCACAAACAAACTCAACAGTGCAGGGACAAATAGCAACAGAGAGACTTCAGACTCAAACAATCTTTTGAGGGATAAAGCAATCAACAGCAAAGACAGTCGAGTGAAGGCACCAATAATTGATAAGTCCATAAATGTGGCAAACTGCATTGATATATCAGCAACACACTGCAGTAGTTTAGCAACAGATGGAAACATAGTTTTGGCAGCAGCAGGGGAACAAGGAATCACAAATTTGAATCCTAAAACAGGCAAGCAAGCCAATGCAGGAACAACAAGCAATAAAGTCCAGCCAGAGAATTTGAGGAAAGAAATGGTTAACCAATCAGAAGACCTACCATACACACAGGAAGCTCACTCTCACAACCTCAGCTACCAAATGGCAGCATTGGCTGAAATGGATACCCAAGTTGGCAATCAACCGGCAAAGATGAGCGTCAGCAGACATCAGGAAAGCACCCCACAAACAATGATCAACAAGAAAGCAGCAGAAGAAGCAAAAACAAACATGAGCAGTGAGAAAGAAAGAACAAAGGAATCCACCACACAGTGGATTAGGAGGAGCTTTTACAATAAACCAGAAACTGCAAACTGCATACAACAATCTATACCAATAGCCTCATCCAACAGCAATACTCAACAAGAACAAAGCTCAGCAAATACCCACCAATACACTTTCAAGAGCAAAACAAAATTCATAGAAAAGAAGCAATCAGAAATAAAAGCAGACAGGCAAGCAGAGCAAATCACTGGGAAACTATGGGCTGACCAACTAGAGGAATGCTCAGAAGAAGGTGAACTCCCTAAAGGAATGCAAAGTGAGGAGGAAGGCATCATTGAAAATACTGAGGAGAAACTACAAAGTAACAAGCAGCTAAACAGAGGTCAGGTAACTCAGTACCTTTCAATTATGAAAGGAACAACAGACCAGGACACACTCACCAGGAAAGGAATAATGAGAGCTCAATTACAGGCAATTATCAAGCCCAGAACACTATCAACTTTTACAGCAATAAAAATTACAGGAAAGGAAAGCATGGGCAAGGACATGGATGATGAGAACACTGCACCGAATCTCAAGAACATAGCAAGGCAGGGAGATCTCTCACCAAATCAAATCAATGAAATAGCTGGCACTGTAAACTCGCAAAGGAAGTAGAACAAAGTGAACAGCAGTCCTACATAAAAAAAGTCACAATCCAAAATATCTTTGACATATCCCAACAAAAGACAATGAATGCCATCATATGAAACATAAGATTAGTCAACACAATGCAAGCCTTTGAAAGACTGATCACTCTTCACAACAAACATCACTTTGAGTTCATTGGCATCATGGAACCAAAGCAGCAGCTCAGGAAATTGGAACAATACAAGAGAAGGATAGGCATGCCACAAGCAATAGCAAATGTGTCCAACAAGATGTGGGCTTTTCTAGATAACACATATGAAGTCCCAATGCTCACTGACACTACTCAAAAACTCACCCTGAAGCTCCTATTCACAGAGACAAAAATGGAACTAATCCTCACACTCGTCTATGCCAAATGCTCTCCAACAGAAAGAATAGAACTATGGGACACAATATATGATCTATCACAAACAACCACAAGTCCATAGATAGTGGGAGGGGATTTCAATGTCATATGTGATCAGGAAGAGAAATATGGAGGCCTCCCTGTCCCTTTCAATGAGGTGGATGATTTTAATCATTGCATCAATAGTAGCTGTTTAACGGACTTGGGATTCAAAGGAAGCATCTTCACTTGGTGGAATGGAAGAGCAAATGAGGAATGCATTTTCAAAAGACTTGACAGATGCTTAGCTAACCAAATGCTACAGCAAGCCTTTCCATCAATAGAAGTCACTCACCTCCCTAAGATTGGATCTGACCACAACCCACTTTTATGCAATTTGATCAGAAGTCAAAAGTAATCAAGAAGCCTTTCAAATTCCTCAACTTCTGGACCAAACATGATACTTTTGAAGCAACAGTGAGGGAGATTTGGCAAGTAGACTTCCGTGGAGATCCTTTTATCATCTTCAATCACAAGCTTAAAAAACTGAAGAAAGCTCTATCCCTTTGGAGCAAAGCAACATTTGGAGATATCTTTCAAAATATAGCAAACATGGAGGAAGTGGTACTGGTACATGAGAAACAATTTGAGCAGAGACCAACTGCACAAAACAGAGAAAGGCTACAACAGGTTCAAGCACAAATGATCAGACATCTAGCTATTGAAGAACAATACTGGAGACAGAAAGTAGGAATGTCCTGGTTTAAAGATGGAGACAGAAACACCAAATTCTTCCACGCACAAGTGAATGGCAGAAGGAGAAGGCTACAATTAAGAAGAATTCAAAATAGTGCTGGCATTTGGATAGAAGAGCAGGACCAAATAGTGGAGGAGGCAATTGCATTCTATAAAGATCAATTCACTGAGAAAACCACTCCCACGGACTTCAGAATCCTGGAAAACATCCCGCAAGTGATAGACTCACAACAAAATACTGAGCTGACTAGGCTTCCATCAAAGGAAGAAATCAAACAAGCTGTCTTTAGCCTTAACAGAGACAGTGCAGGAGGTCCAGATGGTTTCACAGGCGCATTCTATCAATCCTGCTAGGAAATCATAGGAGAAGATATACAAAACATGGTCACAGCTTTCTTTTCAGGGAGACATCTGCTCAAAAGCATCACTCACACAAATCTAGTCCTAATACCAAAAAAGAAAGAGATTGTGACATTCTCGGACCTAAGACCAATAAGTCTTAGTAACTTCATCAATAAGATTTTCTCGAGAATCATACATGAAAGAATGAAAATATTTCTACCAACCCTCATTTCACATGAACAAGCTGGATTTGTGGAAGGCAGAACAATAGTGGAAAATG
>MCJB01041312.1:16732-29163 GCA_002018475.1 Nicotiana obtusifolia | reverse complement strand
GGGGTGGGGGGGGGATTAATGCAAATAAATTTGATCAAGTGTTATCAATGCCATCTATGAACAAGACAAGAAAAGGCGTTGGTTAGCCTTGGAGAAGATCGAAGCGTCCATAAATCTTGCTGTGGACGAATCTTGGGTTGAAGATGTATATTTGTGTTTATGTTGTATTATTGTGTAGTTATTGAAGACATTAATTATTACTTGTTTGGTCCTGCGTGACTATTTCTTAAACTTAGCCAGATTGTGGCCTTTTTATTAATTAGTTGTTTCCTAGTTGATTTAGGTTAACTAGTTATTCTTTTCCTAGTTGATTTAGGTAAAGGCTCATTCTATATAAGCCTAAACACTTCATTATTTTGATACCTTTTGACATTATTATCAATAAATAAACCGGCAGCACATTGCTCCCAAAATCGTGTGAGTTAACTTGTCCAATTTTGGTGTGATTCAAAATTGAACTTGTTCCTTTGTTTGATCGAACAGTTTGCAAGACCATCGTTGTCTTGAGGGTTGTTCGTATAGTATAGGTACTCCGTGACTTCATCAAGAAGGTAAGTAGACTAGTTCCTACTTGTTGTCTTGATAGTTCATTGAGCGTCTTACTTCTATCTTTTGTTTTCTTGTTTCCGCGTTTTAATATTGCATCAGGGATTTACCCCGTATTATATTTTCTATGTGACTACATGTTGTGGGGGTTATTGACATATGAGGTGATAATTGTTTGTGCGTATGCTACAACTCATTATCTGGTCCGGGTAGACATAGACTCACGCCATGCCTTAATTGTAATATTTGAGATACCCTTGCTTGCTTAATGCTTAAAATTATATTGTTGCCTAAGACTAGACTTGCATAGAGTATCAGACTTGATATTTTAGATATCTAGCAAACTTACTTGATTAGCAGTAGAGATTATACTTCCTTTTTACGAACTGCTCCTATGTTATATGAATTTGTCCGAATGTTTCTAAAGATTTCATATCTCGCACATATATTCGTAAGTAGGACCAGTGACCTGTCAAGCTTCACATTACTATGGGGTCAGGCTGAGCTCGCCTCAGTAGTACTATTATAAATCGGTCATACGACCTCGGCAGTATTGTGAGATGCATCTATGGCTCGCGCCGGTCAACCCATGATAGTATATCGGGCTAAATGACCACAATAGGGATCGAGTAGTACGCTACGATAGGAACTCGTGACATTACTCTTATGGGACCGAGTCGCTCGCCTCGGCAGAATCGTGCGTAATACCTGGTATGAAGTCACTGTACTTATGAGTTTTCTTGACTTGAGATTTGACTATTTATTTGGTGTTGACCATTATTTACACCACTTGAGGAAGTATTCGGTTATTGAGGACCTCGTGTTTATTCTCCTATTGAGGGAAGTATTATGCACTTATATCTGTTTTGTTGTTTTTACATGCTATGTTTCATCCATGCCTACTTTCAATATACATGATTTATTGGACCACTAGTAAGTGTCGATGTCGATCCCTCGTCGCTACTTCTTTGGGTTTAGGCTAGATACTTACTGGGTACGTGTTGATTTTACGTACTCATGCTTCATTTCTACACTAATTATGCAGGTAATGAAAGAGATTTATTTGGTGGTCATCTTGGCGCATAGGCACATCGGCTAAGGGGACTTTGTGGTGAGCAACATTCTATGTTAAGATCCGCAGCACACGGAGTCTCCATCATATTTGGTTATTTTAAACTGTCTAATTTATATCCCAGACAGATGTTGTATTAGTATTTTACACACTAGCAGATGCTCATACACTTGTGACACTAGGTTTTAGGGGTTTTTAGTGGATGTTCATTGTTGTATTTCATGTTATTATTATCACTTCACTCTATGATTTATTTATACTCGGAAATTTGGTAAAGAAAAGCACATTTTTCTATGAGTGCTAGATTTTATTCTATTTATTTAATAAAATTCCTGATTTTCAAGAACTAAAATGGATAACTAAGTGATGCTTTGCGCGTGGGCTTGCCTAGCAGAATCGTTGGGCGCCATCACGATCTATTATAGAATTTGGGCCGTGATAGTTTTATACCAGAGCTCTTGGTTTACGTAGGTCTCACGAGTCATGAGTAAGTCTAATAGAGTCTTGCAGATCAGTACGGAGACGTCTGTACTTAGCTTCGAGAGGCTACAGGGTTGTTAGGATAATTTCCCTTTCTTGATTCCATGTTGTGCGAATTAATTTCATTGAAGCTTACTTCTTCATTTCCTTCCTGCTCATTCTTACGCGATGTCGAGCATTCGGTATTAGTTGGGCATCGACGAGTTGTGGAGATGCTAAATATATGGTGCAGGATTTTTTTCTAGTGTATACAGGCAAACTATTATCGTCGCCATGTGGTGGGATGTTCTATCATTTTAGTCCAGTGTTGGTGTTTCTCATGGGTTTAGGGCTATAGATGGTGCATGGTGTTCATGCGTTGTTATCACGCAGTGCTAGTGTAAATGGTAGAGTGCTTACCTATCTGTCGCGTCTGTGAATTATTCAAGAGGAGAATTTTTTTTGGTTCATGATTGGGAGATTCGATATATAATTCCAGCAGAGAAGAGGCAATTGGATTATGGATGTTCAGGCACTGGTTGACGGAGTTGTAAGATTGGGCATTTCCGAACTTGGTGGAATTTTTTGTTTATGTTGTTGTGTTGTCGACCTTGTTTGCACGCACTAATGATTGTCGGTATGAGAGTCTTCATTTATTTCCCTTGGGATCACAGTGTTGTGAAGTGGTACCTAAGAAGTGGTTATTTAAGATGACGGTGTATTGCGACTTCAGGGTCGGATCAGTGTCTCCAGTATTGATGGCTAGAGTAAGATGATCTTTTAGGAGGCTTAGAGCTGGTGACAATTGAATAGTTCGGGTGCTACAGAGATGGATTATATTTGAGGCGGTATTTTTAGTAGCAATGGATTAAGAAGGACATGGTAGGATGTGTCTCGCGATGGTTCAATTTTTAGCAGGTCGAGTATGAGCAACAAAGATCGAGTAATTCACTTTGGAAGATGGTTAACCTGGAGTGGGAGTGTTAGCGTATGGTATGGATTTTGTGGTAGGATAAGCACATGCTTTGAGGAAGCTTAGAGCGATGTGGGCCATGGTAGATAAATGACTAAGTCTGTGTATTTCATTTGGAGTGGTGGTATCTGTACTTAAGAAGTTTGAATGTGACGAAAAGAGTTTGCCTGGAATATAGAGGAATGGGAACGCTTGATTGTCATTTTGGGATGCAATGTAGCTTCGAGTTTTAAATGGATTGTTGTACCTTTAGTTGATATTAATGGAACACATAGATTCTTACAACTGGTGGATGATTGCATGCGGACTCTGGAATAATAACTTATTTCGTAGTGGTTATAACCATGGCTGTGTTGTTGGAAGATGTCAATATGGGGTTATGCAGGTGGCTACTCCTGTGAGAAGGTTAAGATTTGCATGATTTCTTATGAAGTTCATATGAGGAGTTCTACCTTTAATCCAATGGGATGCATGTATTACGATGTGGGGCTTGGATCACGTGAAGAAGATGGTGCAACCATATGGAGGTCGAGTGTGCATTTGTTGGCTGATAATTCAAGATTTATTATGATTAGTGCAACAAGAACTTATGATAAATTTGGCTGAGTGACAGTGTGAGATCATGGTAGCCAAAAAGGAAGTTGTGCATTTGTGGCTGATAATTCAAGATTTGTTATGATTAGTGCAACAAGAACTTATGATAAATTTGGCTGAGTGACAGTGTGAGATCATGGTAGCCAAAAAGAAAGTTACTGTTGGTCCTTGGATGTTGCAAATGTGGCTTAAAGCCAAGTAGGGGAGCCTACTGCCGATGACTGAGGTATATGGTCGTGTCTTTGTAGTTTCAGCTTATCAGTACGTTGGTGATTTGGTTATGACTTCAGGAGGTGGAAATCAGGGTAACTCGAGTAGGGGATTTGATGGATGTGTGCTGCCTTTCACCTCATTTATGTGTGAAGTTTTGGAATGACTCAGATTGGATATTTCATTGTGAAGGTGATGTGTAAGAGAAAGTATTCATTTGCTTACTTCTTTGGAGTATTCGTGTGCCAATGGGGCACTAGTTGTTCAATGATATAGTCGGGATTGGATTTGAGTGGGCGACACTCAATGACGGTTCTAGTGGGTCCAAGATTCAAGGTATGGTGCCTAAGGATTTTTAGGTTCGTTATGTGGCTGATGATTTAGTTTTGCAACAGAGTGTGAAGACACAACATCATATTCGTAGAAGATCTTTTAGGAATGGGTGTATCAATCATAGGTATTATTGGGTGCATAAGAGGGCATAAAATGGCTTATGGGTATTGTGACGACATGGTGTTGTAATTTGGGGTCACTCGAGATGAGCATCGATTTAGGTCTATTGTGTACTGGACTAGAAAGATATTAATGTCGAAGGTAAGTCAAGAGAAAACTAAGGAGTTGAGTCAGTTCAATAGCGGTTTGGATCGGCATGGTAAAGGAAGTGATCGGTTCCTTCGATGAGATAAGCCTATACAGGTGTTTTGTGGCTATACAGATGCAATATAAAAAGTGGAAACAAGAAAACAAAAGATAGAAATAAGACGCTCAATGAACTATCAAGACAAGAAGTAGGAACTAGTCTACTTACCTTCTTGATGAAGTCACGAAGTACCTATACTATACGAACAACCCTCAAGACAACAATGGTCTTGCAAACTGTTCGATCAAACAAAGGAACAAGATCAATTTTGAATCACACCAAAATTGGACAAGTTAATTCACACGATTTTGGGAGCAATGTGCTGCCGTTCTTTGATTGATAATAATGTCAAAAGGTGTCAAAATAATGAAGTGTTTAGGCTTATATAGGATGAGCCTTTACCTAACTCAAATAGGAAAAGAATAACTAGTAACCTAAATCAACTAGGAAACAACTAATTAACAAAAAGGCCATAATTTGGCTAATTTAAATAATAGTCACGCAGGACTCCAAAACAAGTAAGAATTAATGTCTTCCATAACTATACAATAATACATCATAAACACAAATGTACATCTTCAACACAAGATTCGTCCATAGCAAGATGTATGGACGCTTGGTCTTCTCCAAGGCTAACCAATGCCTTTTCTTGTCTTATCCGACACTGATGGCATGAACATAGCTTGATCAGGTTGGCTTGCATCATATACTGATGGCTTAGCAGTCTCCATAACTTGGTTAATTTGGAGGGATTCGATTATGATGGTTTGGTTATGTATAAATGGGTCTCGCAACATTGATGGAGGTTTAGGCCACGACTTAAGGTTTTTGTCTTCTGCGGTTATGGGAATGTGGTTGTGTGTTGCAATTTTTTTTCTAAAATGATGTAGTAGAGGGTTCTAGCCGATGAAGTATTTATTCTATTGTAGTTTAGGAGTTATGATGAAATTCTTATACTCTCCCGAGGCAGCATGATAGGTGCAGTGTGCGGTGTGAAACATGAATTGAAGGATCAAGATTGTGGTTCAGTTTTGACCGGGATGTCACGAGCTAGAGAAAGATCTCAGATATTTAGAGTATGCTAGTGCTATTTTAGTGTCGCCTGAGAATGGTGCTTGGTGGGAGAGGCCTTGTGTATTGAATTGCAGATTCTTGATTTGCATTACAGAAATAATATGACTAGTAGTCATGGATGTGCAGATTTTTCTACCTAGTGCGTTAGTTTATGGGAGTATCTCCCACGGGATGATAGTATAAGTATGACATGTCAGTCATTGAAGTGGTAAAGATTTAAATCAAGTATGAAGATTCTGGTATTGTCGCCCATTGGGGAGTTTAGGTTTGAGAGACGCTCTATTCATTTAATTGCGGGCGGTAGAAGTTTATTCCAAATTTGACACTTTATCGTATGTGTCATGAACATCGTCATTGTGGATCTCTATAAGGTTATTGGCTTATTTTGGGATGGTCAGAATTGGCTTTGAGTGCCATTGGTGGGCCTAATTTGAATGTATATTCTACACTAGATCATATATGCTTATTCAGCATAGCATTTCTTATGGATGAGTATTCGGGCGTGGTGGATATTATTCAGGTTGTCATCTGCTCATGTATCACTCCATTATACCATGTGGTGTGATCCTTTGTATCTTGTAGTGTTATATGAGCGAGATGGCTCCCGAGATATTGGTTGTTTAATGCACCTTAGTTGTGCTTGACTTTTGTAGCACATGGCACTATCCGTCCCCCCAGGGTTATTTTATCCACTTGACATGCTTGTGATTGATAGACGTGTTTTTAGTGGGTATGAGCATTTTGGCTTGATGGGTTTCCTTTACTGATTGTTATGTGTGGATCGGGTGGCACGCTGCCACGGGTACGAAGTTTGGATCGGGTTGCACGCTGCAAAGGTATTATGTGTAGATCGAGTTGCACGCTGCAGTAGTGAGATGTTGGGTATAGTTCTTGTACTTATTTCGTGTGTCTTGTTTCTCACCTTTGAGATAGGTTCATAGCATTTGTTTGGTTGTTTTATTTGTTACTCGGCCTGGATAGTTCTGTACTCGGTTTCGCTTTTTCTTATTGGTCATATTCGAGTTATGGCTTATCAGCGCATTGATGACATTGTGTGAGAGTTAGATGGTTTGATGTGGCTTGTCGACCGAGCAGCTTGTATTTGGTGAAACGAGGTTGTTGGACCTGAAATCAGCGCAATCGGATTTATATAATGTATATTGGATGGAAAATGCCACTAATTAGTCCATAATGAGGCAATAGTTCTTGTTGAGTGGGGAGACTCCATGAGTTATTATTTTGGCGGGTGATTATGAGTTTCTACTACATCTCTTTCATCGTTGTAGTATTGCGAGGGTTGGAGCAGGGCTTATATGTGTTATGAGGCATATTACGGGCACCAGGTTCGTAAATTTACAGCTATTATGGTTGGAGGATGTTACTATGGGCAAATAAATTATACGCTGCATTGTGTGATTACAAAATGGGTATATGATCATGTTTTCGTACAGCTTGTTGAGATTGATACGGTGTACGTATGCTGGAATCGGACCTTGTAAAGAATTCTGGATGTTGGGCTTTGGTTCTAAGACTTGTGGGCTAAGGTAGCAGGAAGGATCTTAAGTCTGGGTCAAACTAATACGCTCATGTGAAGGCACGGGTAGGTGCACGAGGTGTTATACAGTGATTTTGGCAACTTTAGGAACAATTTTTGGCATGTTCGAGGATGAAGTATGTTTAAGTGGGGAGAATGTAACAATCGGACCGGTCGTTTTGAGCTATAGCATGTTGTTCGACTGTTTGAGATCTTGAGTGGCTTCACTTCATGTATTATGACTTGCACGTGTAGTCGGATCTGAATTTCGGAAAGTTCGGAGTTGATTTAGAAGGAAATTCTCAATTCGAAAACTTTAAGTTGGAAGAGTTGACCAAGGTTTGACTTTTGAGTAAACGACCTCGGAATCAGGGTTTGAAGGTTCCAATAGATTTGTACAATGACTTTGGACTTTGGGAGTATGTTTCGGATGGAGTTTCGGGTGGATCGGGAGTGTTTCGAAGCTTATTCTGGAAAATTGGCATTTTGAAGGTTTTAAAATTTCCTAAGTTTGATTTGAAGTGGACTTTGGTGTTATTGATATTCGTGTAGGAGTCTGATCCTTGGAATACGTTTGTGTTGTGATTTGTAACTTGTACGTACGATTTGGCATCATTTCGGAATGTCTAAGCGTAATTCGGACGCGTTCGGCGAATTTTGAAGATTTGAAAGTCAAAAGGCGGATTTCGATCGTCGATTGGCGGTTTTGATTTTATTCGTGGCGTTTCGAGCCTTTGAATAAGTTTAGATAAGGTATTGGGACTGGTTGGTATGATTGGACGGGGTCCCAAGGGCCCAGGTGTGATTTGGGGTGGTTTCGGACCAAGTTTAGTTGTTTTCCTGCTACAGGTTGCTAGTGTTGGTGATATGCTTCGCGATGCGAGTGTACTTACATGATCATGAAGAAGGAATTTGGTAGGCTGCCATTTTATGCTTCACGAACGTGACAAAGGATTCCCGTACGCGGAGAAGGAGCTGGGCCAAGGACTTTACCCTACACGAACGCGACAAGGGAGCCGCAAACAGGAAGAAGTGTGTGGCTGGCAGATTTACCCTTCGCGAACGTTGAAGGGTGACCACGAACTCGAAGGAAGGGTTATGGCTACTGCGTGGAAAGCTGGTCATCGCGAATGCGATGGGCTGATGGTAGGATGTGTTTTTTATTTCCGGGGTTAGACCCATTTCCTTCACTTCTAACATAGATTAGGCTATTTTTGGAGCTCTTTGAGGGAGATTATCATCATCTATGGAAAAGTAAGCAATAAACACATATTGTGAGTTAAATACATAATTTATGTATTGATTTGAATAAGAAAATTGATAGAAATTATGGGATTTTTGAAGGAAACATAGAAATACTAATTTCAGATTTTGACCGCGAATTTGGGCATAGAACTAGAAACAAATTATATATTTGTTTGTTGTATTATGGGTAGTATTTATCTTTGAAAATTTTTGAAATTCGGGCATGTGGGCCGGAGATTGACTTTATTGACTTTTCGAGCACATTTTGGAATTGTTATAAATTGTTAAAGTAAGAATCTTTTGGTAATTTTGATTGGTTTGCATTTACAGTTCTGCATTAATATTGCGCAGGCACTTAGACAAGTTCATTTGCCTGTCATCTTGTTGCATATGCACAAATGCTGAGAGGAACTTATGGTAGCTGCATTCTATGTTATGATATGCAGCATACGGAGTCTCCATCATATTTATTTATTTTAAATGTCTATTTATACCCCAGGAAGATATTTTATTAGTATTGTACTCACTAGTAAATGCTCATGAACTTGTGACACCGAGTGTTTTGGGTTTCTAGTGAATGCTCTAATTGTATTTCATGTTATTATTATCAATTCACGTTATGATTTATTTATACTCAAATATTTAGTAAAGAAAATAACATGGTTCTATGAGCGCTAGATTTTATACTATTAATTTAGCGAAATTCTTGATTTTCAAGAATTAAAATGAATAATTATGTGATGCTTCACGCGTGGGCTTGCCTAGCAATATCGTTGGGCGCCATCACAATCTATTATGGGATTTGGGCCGTGACATATTCAAATTGTGAGATATCTAATGACGATACATCTTCCTAAGTGTGTTCCACGTTTTTTATTATATAGGATATTACATACAATTTGCATTGTTACTTTTACCTATAAAGGCATGTATCCTTTACGTAGAAAGACAGAAAAATGTTGACATTGTTAGCCAAGTCTAGGCAGAGAAAAATATTGATTGGCCAATATTCTTCCCGAATGACGCAAGTGCTAGTAATGAAGGCAGCTCTAATCAAACCAGTCATTCTACTAATTCATATCCAGATAACAACAAAAATAATTTCGACACATAATCCTCACCTCCTCATAAAGCAATAAGACAATTTCTGTGAAATACTCTGACCCATGCAAGTATTACTGCGGACTACGATGATAGTAGGCACATCGGCATGCCGAATCACTCGCCTTGTTCGTGACTTGGTGAGGCTAGAGGCTCCCATCCCAATAAGATTCTCACTATCCGTCTCTCGAATTGATCGAGTGCGAGATTGCGGTCAAGAAGATACGGAAAGAGAACAGTAGAATATTATTAAGACGTGGACGATTCTACTTGCTTAAGTTGACGAGTAAAAAACGACATCGACTGATAGAAATTTGACATTAGCAGAAAAAAGAAATGTTTTAGCAAATGAGGATTACTTATTAGATGGCGATATTCAGAGCTTCTATTCTACTAATTAGTAGCCTTTCTGTAATTATAGTGTTGTATGATATTTTGATTGAATGTGTACGTTCATCTCCCTATATGATTAATGTAACTCAATGATACTGTTATATTGATCTTCGGATATGTTCTTCAAATTATACATGTCATGTCTATGTATTACATAGCATTTTGTTGCTCTTCATCATTTCCTACTATATAATACTCTAGTGAAGAAGTAAGAGATATATCTATCTATCTTGAACCCTTGAAGTAGAATAAACACTAGGATTTTAACGGCAACGGCAAAAGTACTCAACCAGAAGCTGAAGAGGAAAAACCACCTATGGGGAAAAGTTTAGTGCTTTATAATCCTACTTTACTCCCCCATCAAGATTATCACTCACCACCACTACTATCAAGTATTTTTCTTCGAGTCCGAGCCCATGAAGATAATCTCATTAGCAAAAAATGTGTAAACCACAATTTTACACAACACCTCTAGCTTATAGATTAAAAAAACAACAAATAATACATAAATACTAATGAAAAGGCTGATGAACATAACTGTATGGGGCCGAACCCGATCGCTTGCATAGGAAATACCGGTTTTGGGATTCGACGACCAACGTCGATTGAAGTCACCAATCGAGAGGTCGAGACCGGAATGTCGAATATAAGAAGCCCGAGACCAGATGCTGTCAGAATGAAGCTCGAAGCCAAGGCGCTCCATCTTTAATCTTTCTTTAAGTTTTTTTGTAATGGTTTTAAATTTTTCTGCTAGCTTAGGTATGTATTCTCTTACTTGGTTAACTAGTCCTAAAAAGGATTGTAGTTTCTTTTTTGTGTCAAGAGTTTCTTCTGAATTTATTATTTTCTGTACTATATGAGTTTGCATCTTTATTCCATTCTTATCTATCTGTATTCCTAAAAATTCTATTTGAGTTTTCATCAGCTTTCTTTTTACTTAAACTTATACCTGATATTTCTATAATGTGTATAAATTTTTCTAATAATCTAATATGTTCTTCCTGTGTTTTAGAAAATAATAATATATCATCTATATATACAATACAGTTTTCTAATTGATTAAAATAATTGTCCATAAAATGTTGATACCTACCTGGTGCATTTTTATATCCAAAATGTAATACATTCCATTCGTAAAATCCCTGTGGTACTGTAAAAGCTGTTAGTTGTTTAGATTCTTCTTCTAATTTTAGATGATAGAATCCTGATTTACAGTCAAATTTACTAAAGTAATTATATCCTTGTATTTGTCTTACTTTTAATATCTTATTTGGTATTGGGTAGTTATATGTTTTAGTTTTCGCATTTAAGTTTCTTTAATCAATTACCATTCTACTTTTTCCTCTTTTTTGTTCACTATGTTTGTTAACTATAAAGGCTGGGCTAGTATGTTTACTATTACTTTCTTGTATATATTCGTTTTCCATTAATTCAATAATATGCATTTTAAATTCTTTTAAGTCATCAAAATTATATTTTAAAGGTTTTTGGGTTATTATACTTTTTTCATCTATGAGTTCAATTTTCATCTTAGTTTTGTGTTTCTCCCATCCTTGTAACGGATTTTCACTATATAGTTTTTCTAACTTATCTTCTATTAGTTTTTCTAACTTATCTTCTATTATTTTTAATTTGTCTATTGTGAATATAATTATTTCTATTTTATGATTATCTAGTTTCTTATTTTCTAATTTTTGGGTAATTTTTTCACTTCCTTTTATCCATGGTGTATGATTTCTTACTTTGTTATTTACTCGTTTTGCTGCTATTTTTTGTTTACACGGGATAGTAAACCACCAGTGTATTTTTGTTATTATGTGTGGATATAGTTTGTCTAGAAATGGCATTCCTAATAGTATATTTTTATTTGTAAATTCATAACTATACATTTCTTCTATATGTAGGAGGATTTTATCCCATATTTGGATTTTTATATTCTTAGCTTTATATTCTATCATACTTTCTTCATTGTTAAATCCTGTAACAATAATAGGTGTTTTTAATTTTTCCCATTTACTATCTGGTAAACAATTATGATTACACATATTAGCTTCTGCTCCTGTATCTATCATTGGTGTATAATATCTATTATAATATCCTTCCACTATAATTTTTACTAATATATAAATTTTTGTCATTTATAGTATTGTATGCTTTATTACGATTTTCTTAGTTCCATAAGTTATTGTTAGTTGTTTATCTTCTAAGTTATTGTCACGACCCCAAATCTCCCACCCTCGGGAGTCGTGATGGCGCCTACTAATGGAAGCTAGGCCAGCCAATAATTAACTTCATTAATCCATTTAACACGTCATTCATAATTTTACAACAAAATTTAATAACAAAATGCGAAAAATACTTAAATAGCCCCTTGTTTATCCAATCCTCCCAAGAACTGGTATCACAGTTTTCACAGACTGTCTAAGAGTACTACATACAATAGTCTTGAAAGAAATAACAAAAATACTGTTTCCGAACTACATGGAATAACAGTCAAAAGAATAAACAGAGGACGCCAATATCTGCGAACGTCTGCAGTGCTACCTTGGGTCGCCTGAGAAATCACGCAAAAGCTGGAAGTCCTTTACAG
>MCJB01041312.1:5648-16712 GCA_002018475.1 Nicotiana obtusifolia | reverse complement strand
TTCTTTTGTAATTATTTCTTCTTCTTGTACTAGTTCTCTCATAATATAATTCTCTTCCTGTCCTATATTGATTAATATGAGATATTTTCTTTGATCCATTATTCCTGTTATATAATATTGGTGTGATTTTGTTTCTTCTATTGTCATATTTTGTGGAGTATCATATTCTAGTCTCTTAGATGTACTCATTCTAGATGATGATGATGAGGTTTCATAACTTAATCTTTTAGATGTATTTATCCTGTCTTTAACTATTTCTAAATCTTGTTCGATATTTATTTCTGTGTAACTATAATCATTTTTATCTATAACAGTAACTATTTGTTCGAAAGGATTTTCTATTTTTATTTTATTTATTTTATTTTTAGCAGTTATTTTATGTTTAGTTGTTAAAATGTATAAGTTTTTACAGCGTGCTGTAAAGATTTTACTTCCTTGTGCTAGTTCTATCCCTGACATTTTTCAGTATAGAATTCTTCACCTTTCCTATATAAACAGACAGCCACATTTGTAAAAGGAAAACAATATACAATCAATATACAAAAATCTTAGTCTACTTCGCTCACTAGTCTGCTTCATATTTTATTCCCAAAAGCTCCTAACGCAGAAAAACTATTTTATATTGACGGTTTGCTTTTTCCTTGGTCATTGAATTTAATCTTTATTTCCTTTTATTCTTTAATTGTATTAAATCAGATTGCTTATCCTTAAAACCACATATAAATTTAATTGTTACTCGTGATCAAGGGTAAACAGTTTGGCGCCCACCGTGGGGCTAAGGATAATATTGATCGTTTGATGCAATTTTCTGTTACACATATTGTTTTACACTTGTTCTTTGCAGAATACATTTTTTCAGGTTATAGTACAATCATGTCACATTCTCAATCTGTGCCTAAATACGTCGATAGCGAGTTTAACCACCAGGGCGAAAACAACAACTTGGCGCCCCGGTAGTGAAGTTCCAGTCGACACTAACTCCCAAATAGCGGTCAATGTGGATCAGACCTCTGGCCCGTCGAACAGTGTTCGAAGAGAATACCGCTCGACAAAACAGAACAACGAGGAGGACGGGATTAGCCTCAAGATGATATTCAGCATGTTGCAAGTCCAGCAAGCGGCCATTGCTCAACTGCAAAATCGGAGCCAAGTTTCGAATGGGATAAGGACCGGCCCTCCTCGGGAAACTATCCCCGAAAATGAACCTATCAAAGTGGAACCAAGCGAAGGAGGATCGGGGGCAAACGTCGGGATCATGAAAATGCTCGAAAAATTGACCAGACGAGTCGAGTCAGGCGAGAAGAAGATCGAAGCCAATAATAAAAAGGTAGAAACATATAATTCTAGGGTGGACCAACTACCAGGAGCACCTCCGGTATTAAAAGGATTAGACTCAAAGAAATTCGTACAGAACCCTTTCCATCAAGCGCCGCCCCAAAACCCATACCGAAGAAGTTTCGCATACTGGAGATTCTGAAATACAATAGAACATCTGACCCAAATGAGCATGTAACAGCATACACATGCGCCATAAAGGGAAATGATCTCGAAGACAATGAGATTGAGTCCGTCCTCTTAAAGAAATTCGGAGAGACCTTGTCAAAGGGGGCAATGACTTGGTACCACAACTTGCCCCCAAATTCCATCGATTCTTTTGCCGTGCTTGCGGACACCTTTATGAAAGCTCATGCGGGTGCCATCAAAGTCAAGACAAGGAAATCGGACTTATTTAAAGTTAGGCAAAGAGATAACGAGATGCTCAGGGAATTTGTATCTCGCTTTCAGATGGAACGGATGGACCTACCACCGGTCATTGATGATTGGACCATACATGCCTTCACCCAAGGACTCAACGCTCGAAGTTCAACGGCTTCGCAACAGCTTGAGCAAAGCTTGATTGAGTATTCGACTGCCACTTGGGCAGATATACACAACCGATATCAATCGAAGATTAGGGTCGAGGACGATCAACTTGGAGCCCCCTCGGGATCCACTTACCCTATCAGAACTCATGATAGGGTTCAAAGAGATATTTATCGAGAGCCAAGACCGAACAGAGAAAGACATCGACCATATCCTGGAGACCGAAAGGCCATCCCAGTAAGACAGGGTTCCCCGAGACGAGAAATGAGGAACGATCTTAATCGGAGTAACCGAGGACCATTGGCGAGAAACAACTTCGAGAGAGCCACTGGCAATCGAGAAGCACCACGATTGTCCGAATATAACTTCAACGTCGACTCAGCGACTCTCATATCGGCCATCGGTCGCATTAAAGATACCAAGTGGCCTCGACCATTGCAATCGGATCCAGCTAAGAGAGACCCCAGTTTGATATGTAAGTATCATGGTACACATGGACACAAGCCAGAAGACTGTCGACAGTTGAGGGAAGAGGTGGCACGATTGCTCAAAAATGGGCACCTTCGAGAGTTTTTGAGCGATCGAGCCAAAAGCCATTACGGGAACAGGAATAAACCAGTAAATTAGGAGAAACCTCAGCACACGATCAATATGAAAACTGGTGGGGTGGATACACCCCAAGGATTGAAACGCACAAAAATATCTATCACTCGAGAAAAGCGCACTCAGGATTACGAGATGGAGGGAGCTCTGCACTTCAGCGATGAGGATGCGAAAGGAATCATACAACCCCATAACGACGCCTTAGTAATATTGGTGCTTATACAAAAAACTAAGGTGAAGCGTGTGTTGGTCGATCCTGGTAGTTCGGCCAACATAATCCGGTCATGGGTTATCGAACAGCTCGGGTTGACAGATCAAATCATCCCTGAGGTTCGGATCGTCAATGGTTTTAACATGGCTTGCAGACAACCAAAGGAGAAATAACTTTACCAGTGAACACTACCTGTACGGTTCGGGAAACAAAATTCTGTGTAATGGAAGGATATATGAGATACAACACCTTGCTCGGGAGACCATGGATTCATGATATCAGAGCGGTACCATCGACACTGCACAAGTGTTGAAATTCCCATCGGCTGATGGGATCATAACCGTTTATGGAGAACAACATGCGGCGAAAGAAATGTTTGCAATAGAAGAAGCAGTGCCGAAACCAATAGCTCCTTCCCAAAGAACCAAATAGCAATCATAGGTATCGCCTTCAACGAACGAAGGTGAACAGGAGCTTATCGAAGATGATGACTACGGGATTCCCAGGTCATTCGTCGGCCCCGATGAATCCGATGCAACTAAGTCTACGGTCGAGGAACTCGATCAAATTCCACTCCGAGAGGATGCACCGGATCGGAAGGTATACCTGGGCTCGGGCTTAAGTTCCGAGCTCAGGACTAAACTTATTCGTTTTCTTTCAGCTAACGAAGACTCTTTCGCGTGGTCCCATCTTGACATAACAGGGATGCCTCCGGGGATCATGACTCACAAACTGAGCATCGATCCTAAATTTCGGTCGGTCAAGCAAAAAAGGAGGCCTCAATTCGAAATCAAGCAAATATTCATCAAAGATGAGGTAACCAAGCTTTTAAATATAGGATCCATTCGGAAAGTTAAATACCCGGAATGGTTAGCAAATGTAGTTGTATTTCCTAAGAAAGGAAATAAGTTAAGAATATGCATAGATTACAAAAATTTAAACAAGGCATGCCTTAAAAATTATTTTCCCCTACCTAACATTGATCGCATGATCGACGCCACCGCTGGCCACGGACCCTTTGCTTTCTCGATGCCTACTCCGGCTATAACCAGATACGAATGGACAGGGATGATCAAGTAAAGACATCCTTTATCACTAAATATGGTACATACTGCTATAACGTGATGCCATTCGGGTTAAAAAATGCGGGGGCTACTTATGGAACATAAGATCAGTCAATACAATGCAAGCCTTTGAAAGACTGATCACCCTTCATAACAAGCACCAGTTTGAATTCATTGGCATCATGGAACAAAAGCAGCAACTCAGGAAATTGGAACAATACAGGAGAAGAATTGGCACGACACAAGCAATAAAAAATGCATCCAAAAAAATATGGGTTTTTATGGACAATACTTATGATGTCACAGTGCTTTCAGACTCAACTCAACAACTCACCCTGAAGCTCACTCACATAGAGACAAAGATGGAACTAATCCTCACGCTTGTCTATGCCAAATGCACTCAAACAAAAAGAATAGAACTATGGGATTCAATCTTTGACTTATCCCAAACAATCACAAGTCCTTGGATAGTGGAAGGAGATTTCAATGTCATATGTGATCAGGAAGAGAAGTATGGAGGTCTCCCTATCCCTTTCAATGAAGTGGATGAATTTAATCATTGCATTAACATCAGCTGTCTAACAGACCTGGGATTCAAAGGAAGTATCTTCACTTGGTGGAATGGGAGAGCAGATGAGGATTGTATCTTCAAAAGGCTTGACAGATGCTTAGCAAACCAAATGCTACAGCAAGCCTTCCCAACAATAGAAGCCACACACCTCCCCAAGATAGGGTCAGATCACAACCCACTACTACTACAATTTGACCAAAAGCCAAAAATAATCAAAAAGCCTTTCAAATTCCTCAACTTCTGGACCAAGCAGGATACTTTTGAAGCAGTAGTAAGAGAGAATTGGCAAGCTGATTTCGATGGAGATCCTTTCATCATTTTCAGTTACAAACTAAAAAAAACTGAAGAAAGTTCTATCCCTTTGGAGCAAGGCTACTTTTGGAAATATCTTTCAGAATATAGCAAGCATGGAGGAAGTGGTTCTAGTTCATGAAAAACAGTTTGAAGAGAGACCTACTGCGCAAAACAGAGAAAGACTACAAAAGGTACAAGCACAAATGATCAGGCACCTAGCTATAGAAGAACAATTCTGGAAACAAAAAGCAGGAATGACCTGGTTTAAAGATGGGGACAAAAACACCAAATTCTTCCATGCTCAAGTAAATGGCAGAAGGACAAGGTTGCAGTTAAGAAGAATACAAAACAATGCTGGCATCTGGTTAGAAGAGCAAGAACAGACTGTGGAAGAAGCCATCACCTACTACAAAGATCAATTCACTGAGAGAATTACTCCCACAGACTTCCGAATCTTGGAAAACATCCAGCAAGTGATAGACTCACATCAAAATGCAGAGCTGACCAGGCTTCCATCAAAGGAAGAAATCAAACAAGCTGTCTTTAGCCTTAACAGAGATAGTGCAGGAGGACCAGATGGTTTCACAGGCACATTCTACCAATCCTATTGGGAAATCATAGGAGAAGACATACAAAACATGGTCATAGCATTCTTTTTAGGAAGACAACTGCCCAAAAGCATAACACACACAAACCTGGTCCTTATACCAAAGAAGAAGGAGATAGAGACATTCTCTGATTTGCGACCAATAAGCCTTAGCAACTTCATCAATAAGATCTTCTCGAGAATCATACATGAAAGGATGCTGGTCATTCTACCATGTCTAATCTCCCATGAACAAGCTGGTTTTGTGAAAGGCAGAACAATAGTAGAAAATGTCCTCATCACATAGGAAATCATACTGACATTGGGAAAAGAGTAAAAACAGGTCCAAATGTGGTTATCAAGCTGGATATGACCAAGGCTTTTGATAGAATATCCTGGTTATATATAACCAAAGTCCTCAGGAAAATGGGCTTCAATGAAACTTTCATTGGCATGATTTTTGACATACTGGGGAACAATTGGTATTCAATCATTATTAATGACCAACCACATGGTTTCTTCAAATCAACAAGAGGTGTCAAACAAGGAGACCCTTTATCACCCACCCTTTTCATCATTGCTGTTGAAGCACTCTCAAAGGGACTAAATGCACTTCATCAAAATCCCTGCTTCAAGAGTTTTGGAATGCCTAGAAGAAGTACAAGAATCAATCATCTATCATATGCAGATGATATGATCATTTTCTCATCATCAGAGGCTAATTCACTACAGTTAGTAATGGAAACACTGAGTGCTTATGAAGCAGCCTCAGGTCAGCTAATAAACAGAAACAAGTCAGCTATCTATATGCATCACTCAACAGTCTCTGAGGCAGTAACAAGAACAGAAAGAATCACAAGAATTGGGAGACAGAACTTCCCATTCAGCTATTTAGGCTACCCCATTTTCTACTCAAGGAAAAGAATCATGTATTATCAAGACATTGTGAACAAGATACAAGACAGATTGCAATTCTGGAGAGGAAAACTACTTTCTATAGGAGGCAGAGCCATCTTGATCAAACATGTTTTACAAAGCATGCCAGTGCATCTATTATCAGCAGTGAATCCCCCCAAACAAGTAATCAACAACATACATAAGCTTTTTGCACAATTCTTCTGGAGTAGCACTGTAGGAGGCACCAGCAGACACTGGTCATCCTGGAACAATCTATGTCTACCCCAGGAGGAAGGAGGGGCAGTATTCAGATCTCTTCGTGACATGTCAAAGGCCCTCTTCTGCAAACTGTGGTGGAATTTCAGAACTAAGCCCAGTCTCTGGAGTGCATTCATGACACAAAAATACTGTAAAAAACATAATGCAGTAATTGTTCCATGGAAGAGAGGATCACAAGTTTGGAAGAAAAAGATAAAATGCAGAGAGATCATTGAACATCAAATTTCCTGACAACTCAAAATGGGATCCTCACTCTTCTAGTATGACAACTGGACTAGGCAAGGAGCTCTATATTTCCTAGTACCAGCAAACTTCCCAATTGAAGAAACACTTCACAATGTGAACAACACCCTGCAGAATGGTAACTGGAATATGCAGCAACTATCAGAACACTTGCCACAGGAAATGGTGGAGCACATAATCACTTCAATAAAACCTCCAAGAATGGAAGACACTCTGGACACACCATACTGGATGCTCCAGGAACAAGGTCAATTCACAGTCAAAACTGCATGGGAATACCTGAGGAAAAGGGAAGATCCTAGAAGAGCATATGAGATGATTTGGGTAAAGGGACTCCCTTTCAAAATTACTTTTTTCATGTGGAGAGTCTGGAGGGCAAAACTACCATTAGATGACATCCTGAAAAGATGGGGATATCAACTGCCTTCAAAATGCTAGTGCTGCACTGAACCAAAGAAAGAAAGCATGGTCCACCTTTTCTACACCTCAAACACTGCCACCAAGGTGTGGAAATACTTCCTACAGAGAGCAGGAGTTTCAATTGAGGGCATAACCTTCCATCAAGCAATAACAAGATGCTGGACAACACAAACAATCAACAAACTGAAGCCAGTAATGCAGGCACTCCCATCATGCATTGTATGGGAACTATGGAAAAGAAGAAATAGTTACAAGCATGGTGAACCAGTCACAACTGGTAGAGTAATCTACCAAATCTCCACAACACTGCAAGCACAAGTCCACACCAGAAAGCCAAGAATCAATGCCCCACACAAATGGCAGGACCTCCTACACATGCTGGAGAACTACACTCCAAGATTAAGCAACAAAATAGTTAACTGGGATTTCCCCTTGCCAGGAGGGATAAAGATCAACACAGATGGAGCATCAAAAGGAAATCCAGGAAGAAGTTCAATAGGTTTTTGTGTGAGAAATGAAACAGGGGACCTAATATATGCACTTGGCACATAATGCATGGAGGGAACAAACACAGTTGCAGAAACAACAGCCATTCATGAAGCCTTAAGATTCTGCAGCACAAAAGGTTACTCAAACATATGGATACAAACAGATTCCATGCTCCTAAACAACATCATCAATGGCTTATGGAAGCCACCCTGGTGCATAGCAAATCAAATAGAGGAAATCCTCCAACTTAAAGATTCTCTTGCTCTAATAGTATCACACACATATAGGGAAGGAAACAAGCTGGCGGATCACCTTGCAAACTATGCACTTGACTTTGGGAGAATAGAGTGTCATCACTTCAGTTGATGCAATATAATTGCTCTGATACCAACTGATGCAATATTAAACGCGAAAATAAGAAAACAAAAGATAGAAGCAAGACGCTCAATGAAATATCAAGACAACAAGTAGGAACTAGTCTACTTACCTTCTTGATGAAGTCACGGAGTACCTATACTATACGAACAACCCTCAAGACAACGATGGTCTTGCAAATTGTTCGATCAAACAAACGAACAAGTTCAATTCTGAATCACACCAAAATTGGACAAGTTAATTCACACGATTTTAGGAGCAATGTGCTGTTTATGATAATTATGAACACTATAAAACAAAAAGAACCCCATGGAATAAACAATCTTTATGGAATAAACAATTGTATAAAAAATGGGTACCTAGACAATCAACAGAACAATATAATTTCTTAGACCTAGATTGTGTAGAAGATATAAATAAAGTAATACAGCTTTGGAGTGGATATATAGCAAAACAGCTAATAGATAATAAAATAACAATAAAAGATACACCAGAATACATAGAAAGAACCCTATTAGGAACAGTAAAAATATGGATGCAAAATATGACAGATGAAGGTAAAAATATATTACGAAGTGATAAAAAATTTAATAATGAAGCTATAACTTCGTCTATAAAAATATTACGCAAATATGAAATAGCAATAAGAAATGAATTTAGTAGTATGCCAACAGAAATAGAGGAACAACAGAAAGACAAAAAGATGTACAGAAATTTAATGAATAAATTAACTATCTGTAATATGTGTTATTTGGATGAATATACATGTGTATTTAGAGAATATTACTATAAAGGAACGTATACAATCGATGAAAGTAAGGAAATAAGAAACCTATATTATGCTAAACTACCAGAACCTTTTAGTTCGAAAATAATAACATATTGGAATGATGCAGGATTAGTAGATACCCTAGGAGCAAGAATAAAATTTGTACAAAAATGGTTTATAGATTTGTGTGAAAAGCATAAAGAGAACATGAAAATGGAAAAAACATTAATGAAAAACTTAGCCTATTGTAAAACAAAAGTAGCACCTCAATTTGGCTGTACAGATAAATACTATAAAAAGAAAATACGAAAATATAAGAAAACACCTTATAGAACAAAATATAAGTATAAGAAACCTAGAAAAAGTTATTACATAAAAAATTATAAACATAAAAGACCACATAAACAAAAGAGAAATTTATCTGAATGTAAATGTTACAATTGTGGAAAATTAGGACACATAGCTAAAAACTGTAAAATACCTAAAGATCCAAAGAAAAAACAAATAACTAAAGTTATAATCGAAAATGATGACTATACCCAAATAGATTACATAGACTATGAAATAGAAAGTGAAGATAGCATATATGAGTTATCCGAAACTGAGTTATCCGAAACTGAAATAAATGACATAAATAATGAAGAAGTAGAGTATGACTGAGAGTGATATACAATACTTAAACATAAAGAATACCAAGATGAAGAATCTTTTGAACAAAAAATAATTTTTGATAATAATATGTTTGAACAAATAAAAGGTAAAGAATTAGACTTAAGAGTAGATAAAATCCTAGAAGTACCTATGATAAAAAATTGGTTTAAAAGAAAAACAGAAGAATATTAAATAATAAGTCAAAAAGAACATATAATAGATTGTAAATATACTAAAGGAAAAGCAAAAATACCAATCATAAATAAAAAAATAATAAACAAAGAAATACAAGATATAAGAGCTAAAAATCCAATTAAATATGTACACTTAGAAGGAACAGAAATATTAATTAAAGCATGTTTTAGAGAAGAAATAGATACACCTATAGAAATATATTTAGCAGATGATAAGATTATACAACCTATAGAAAAAAGCATAATAAGTGCAATAAGAGGAAATTTAATATACCAAAAATTTAAATTCATCATTAGTGCAAATTATTCAGTAGCAATAGAAGATAGAAATATAGACAAATACATCTAAGAGACTAGAATATGATACTCCACAAAATATGACAATAGAAGAAACAAAATCACACCAATATTATATAACAGGAATAATGGATCAAAGAAAATATCTCATATTAATCAATATAGGACAGGAAGAGAATTATATTATGAGAGAACTAGTACAAGAAGAAGAAATAATTACAAAAGAAAAATTATGCCCAGATTTACCAATAATAAATACAGATGAATATACTAATAAAGAATTATTTACAGGAGGAATACCAATATTAATAAAATTTAAAATATATAATGAAGAAACAAAATTAACTTTAGGAATAAAATGGTTAGATAGCGTTAAACCCTATAACTGTGATGACCCATTTTATTTCGTTATCTATATTGTATGAAATCAAGTTGAATAAGTTGCATTCAGAGTGAAATCGGTAAGAAATGAGACACTTAGTCTCCTTCAAAAAAGACTTAAGTGTAAAAGTCAACTGTATGTTGACTTATGAGTTAGAAGGCTCGGATGTGAATTTCGATGATTCGGTTAGTTTCGGGAGAGGATTTATGACTTAGGAGAGTGATCGGAATTAGTTTTGGAGGTCCCGTGTAGAATTAGGCTTGAATTGGCGAAGTTATAATTTTGATGATTTCCGGTTGATAGGCGAGATTTTGATCCAAGGGTCGGAATGGAATTCCGAAAGTTGCTGTAGCTTCTACATGTAATTTATGACTTGCGCGCAAAGTTTCAGGTCATTCGGACATGGTTTGGTCGAGTTTAGATCAAAAGAGCGATTTAGAAAATTTTGAGGTCCTTAGGCTTGAATCCGGTGAGAATTTGATGTTATGATGTTAATTTGAACATTTCGAAGGTTGAAACAAGTTTGAATAATGTTATGGGACATGTTGGCATGTGGGGTTGAAGTCCCGAGGGTCTCGGGTGGATTTTGGATGGTGAATGGAGTTTAATTTTGGCGTTCAAGAAGGTGTCGATGTCGTACCTTCAAGAAAAAGTGGTATTATATTATGCAAATGAACTCCAAATTCAGTTTTGCTTGAAGCATTAGATCCGTATCGAAATTTCGGAGCCACAGCAAAAAGAATCATCCAATTCGGACATCGTATGAAGAAGTTATGCCTATTTTATGTTAGGGAAAAATTCCAGCGCCCAGGACAGCGCCCGGCGCCGTCCAGAGCGCCCGAGGCAGTGAAGGTCGCGGAGGCCACTGGAAGCAGC
>MCJB01041301.1:36629-56912 GCA_002018475.1 Nicotiana obtusifolia | reverse complement strand
CCGAAACTCCCTGGCCCCCTCCTACTCAAATTTCATTGTTATCATAGAGGCTGTTAACATATCCTCTACCACATATTGGACTTTTCCTTCATGCAAAAGAAAACAAAAAGTTGAAAAATATTGTTTTGAAAAAAGACTTAGGAAGTAGAGAGAACGTACTGCAACGGATTCTGGTGAATTAAACAAAAATAAAAAAAGGATAAAAGAATTTCAAACTAATTAGCATCTTTTTCTTGATGATTCTGGTACTCCTTAATTTTTTGTGAAAAATCGTCCAACAATTTTACATGATGGAATTTAGTGGTATTACGAACCGAAGCGGAACTCCATATGTTTATCAGGAAGTCGTATTCAAGTAATGCGACTATAAGTCCCGTTATCTGATTATCAACGCAATTTATGACTGTGTATTTTAATAATTCCAGCTTTTCCTATTCGGGGTTACCATCGGTTTGATTTAGTTTGTTATAAAGTAAAAAAACTTGAACCAAACCGACATATAAATATATAATTTTTATGTATTCTTTTAAGACTTTATATATAATTTTCTTTAAAAAATATTTAGAAATATTTGAAATTCTCTTATGGGAAGTAATATTTAATTGAATATGTAGTACTCCATTTTATTTACTTAGTTAATGGGTTGTATCATCACTTTCTTATCAATTGTTATTGAAATGCACCAATCTCTTTGTTCTTTCATATTATCTATTAAATTCTTATATCTTTTTCGAACTTGAAATGGTATTTCGATAATTTAAAATTAAATAGAGCATATCACTATTTAGGTACCATATTTATTTTCATATTAATTGTTAAATTCGATTAACCTTAAAAGTGTATTGTATGGGATAAAATTAATAAACAACAAGGGAATATTTGACGAGTTGATACGTGAAAGTAAAGATATGTATGATATGATTCAGCAAATAGCTGTCACTGGTTACAGACATGTGACCGGTGCTGAATAGGTTCTGAAGGCATTGGAACCGGGAACGAAGATTTGAAAGTAAGACATCGGTTGGAAAAGATACCATTCAATGAGCAGCCGTTACAAAGAATCTCTATATTGATGTTCAACCATATACATCCATCAAGAGGGGGTTTTATTCAAATTAAGGAAGAGCTTGATTTGGGGATCTTGTCTTCCCGAATTGATCTATAACTAGGAGAATTTGTATTCATTGTAGGACACGAAAAAATAATATACACACAAAATCCAAAATCTGTTCTTATTTTATTTTACAACTTTATCTCTTTTTGTTCTTCATGTTGCTCTTAATATTCCACCGAAGAAAATGTGCTCACAGTCAGGCTTGTACTTTCTTCAAATTTATTTAATTTATTTATTTACGTTCTTAGCTATTTTATATTCTTGAATCAAAATAATTCATGTGTCTATAAACCACGTTACAAATTCAACTATACTGTTTTACGGGTAAACAGTTTGGCACCATCTATGGTAATGGACAATTGTGTTATTACTTTGATCCATTCATCTGTTACTAGCGCATTTTGATGATTTTTCCTTAGTAAAAGTAAAATCAAATATGGCAGCTAATGATGTGAACAATTCTTTCAATATAACAAACAACAAGCGTGAGGATATGTTCAAGCGTGATGATTCAGCTACTGAAACTCGCAATGAAGGAGATGAAACGACTCTCGTTCATAAAGAATGAAATCATCGGCATGTGAGAAGTCCAACTCCGGATGATATGGACGATGAATGTGTTTTTGAAACGGTCAAATTTTTGAGAGCACAACAAAGGAAAATTATGAGTCGTCTCTCAAGACAAGATCGGGTAATGACAGAGTTGAAGCAAACGCTTTCGGTTGCTTCCAACAACTCCAATGGAGGAGTTCGGGTTCCTCGCAGCGTGCCTGCAAATCAATCAGTGCAAAGAACTGGTAACATCGCTTCAAGGGAGGAATTCGATTTTAAAGAAAATGAGGCAGGCGGCGTAGGTAGCGGATCCAGGAACAACAACAACGCTAATGATCCTTTCAAAACCTGAGCTCATGAGATTCATGAGGGAGATAAATGAATGAATGGACCAAAATTCTAAAGAATTTCATGCTCGGATGGATCAAATCCCAGAAGCACCATCGGTGTTGAAAAGACCAAATTCGACAAAGTATACACAATTGTCGTTCAGACCACGTGCGGCCCCGGAATTGATTCTGAAAAGATTCAAGATGCCCAATATTCTGAAGTATGATGGGCTCTGGATCCACAAGAGCACATCACAAATTACACAACGGATGTAAAGGGAAATGAATTGGTCTCGCACGAGATCGAATTTGTGTTGTTGAAGAAATTTAGTGAAACCCTAATAAAGGGTGCTTTAATGGTATTCTCTTTTACCTGAGCATTCAATTGACTCTTTTGAAATGCTTGCAGATTCTCTTAATAAAGCTCATATTGGGGCAAGGAAAGTCCAAGCTAGAAAAGCAGACATATTCAGAATAGCTCAAGGAGAGTCTGAAGTGTTGCGTGAGTTCGTAATCATGTTTCAAAAGGAGAGGATGTTTTTGCCGGTAGTACCGGATGAGTGGGCAGCTGAAGTGTCACCAAAGGTCTCAATCTAGTGAGCTCTGATGCCTCCTCAAAATTGAAGGAATGACTGTTGGAACTTCAGGCAACCACATGGGCATATGTCCACAATCGTTAAGAATCAAAAATTAGAATTGAAGATAACCAACTGAGCTCTTTGGTGTCATCCAAGGGTCGCAATTACGATCGGAATCAAGAAAAGTTCAAAATTGATTTCGATACAGACTGGAGGTCTTCCAGGAGTCATTTTCAGCCTTACAAAAGAAATGATGGGCATGGTAATAAAGGATTTGAATCATCGGACATGTTTGTTTTTTATAGTAGGGCAGAATGGTCGGAGTAGTAGAACTTTACAGGAGAAGGAACCATCAGGGTCCGGGGATTCAGCATAACCACGATTATCCAAATTACAAATTTAATATCAGTTTGGTAGAAGTAGTTTTGTCCATAAGAAACATTAAGGAAGCACAATTTTCGAAACTAATTCGATTGGATCCTGGTCAAACAAATCCTAATGTATGGTGTGAATTCCACGGAATGCATGGCCACATGACTGGGGACTATCGAGATCTTCATGAAGAGGTTGCAACTTTATTGAAGAATGGTCACCTTAGAGAATTTGTAAGTGATCGGGCTAAGAACAATTATGGGAGGAATTGAGATGCTGCGGAACTAGCCAAATCAGCTGTAGGGTCGCCTCGCCTAACGATAAACATGATCTTTGGTGGTGTTGAAGTAAATGGAGTGACATTTTTCGTAGCAAATAAGACAAAGATATCGATAAATCATGGCAAGAGGATCCGAGAAACATCAGAAGATGATGAAATCACCTTCACATAAGAAGACAGTGATGGCCTTCTTTTACCATACAACGATGCTCTGGTAATATCGCTTGTTGCACCCTATTTTGCACTAATCAAGACATGATTCAACTTGTGGTTTCTCTGTTGTTGATGAAAGAGAGTCACCACTTAATATTTAAAGGTATACTAGGATACCTATTTAATTACTAAGTAATGTTCCTTATAGGTCTGCAAACCGGTGAGATTATGGGTAAGGGTTCTTGTTCTTCTAAGGGGAAGGTATTAGGCACCCCTTCTACTTGAGGTAACTCCATAGGATTTAGACTACTTTTTAGGAACCGGTTATTTATACTATGCTTAATTACCATTAGGGCATGACTTACTATATATATTAAGGGAGGATATATATAAGGGATGTAAGACTTAAGAAGGATGTGAGATTATAAAAGAGTTGTGAAAGGTTAAAAAGAGTTCTGAAAGTAGTCCATATTTATAAGGCTTGCAATAATGAGATTAATTTATGGAAGCAGTTGTTTTAAAGAATGGGTGTTTATATAATTCTAAAAAATATATGTAAGAGAGTGAGCCCAGATGTACCTTGATTTTAAAAATCTGAAAAGAGGCAGTCTTTGAAAATCCATTTTTGGGCTATAGTGCTTCACTTTTTAATGAAATTTTGATTTTGCGTTTGTCTAGTAAAAATTGGCGATTCTTTCTGATTTTCTTTCTGAAAACGGGGCTGCTGTTTTTTACTAGAGTCTGGGCATCAAAATCTTTTAAGAGAGGTGAGTGAATAGGATGAATAAATTATACTTAGCGGAGTGAAGATTAATTACTAACTAATTCCCTTTAAATCCTATATTATCTAAAGTTTTCTTATGTTTCAGGTGATATTAAAGCATGAAGATAAAGTGCATGATCTAATAGATGAGTTTTAATTACATGACAACAAAATACACAAAGCGAAGACAGTAATAAAGTAGTAAACTAGATTAAGGAAGCAATAACTAATAACGAAGGAAATGAGGGAAAGAAAATTGGACTCTGATGGTTGGGCCTCAGGAACGTAGGTGCAGCAATTGAAAGATACAGCTACAGCTGACTGGACCCTCCAGAAAATGTAACAAGGCTGGTTTGGGCCTGAGTTCCTTAGGAATTCAGCATGCCCAAATATGTACATGCCCAAAAAGAAAGGAGGTCATTAGATGTATATTCTACATTCTCAACATATTCAAACATATATGAAATGTATATAGACAAACAACTGGAATAAGAAATTATCAAAATTCAAATGCTATGGGAAATTATATTAATGTGGTAGTTATACACGACAAATAATTTACATTGAAAATCTTTCGTTGTCATTAAATACTAAACCCCTAATGAACCAAATGTGTCAATAAATTCAAGGCTAAGGAGGAAGTTCTACTCAAGGTCGATGCCCCCTTTGAATCCCACGACACTTCAAAGTTCCCAAGGGACTCAAGGCCCAGGGCAATGCTTGTGCTAGGGAGGACAGCCCAACCTAGAGTTAAACTCGACTCCCAAATATCCTTAAACACTAACGACATATTTTCTTTATAGGTTTAAATGCCAATAAGGCCCTTTCAATGTAAAATAAATGTTATAGCATTACTTACCACAAAAATGTACTTTCCCCTCTATCATAAGAACACATAGTCTACATTTTGATACCAAACAGGAATACATATCAAGTGAATTTAAAGGTCTAACTTTCAAACACACATAGGAGAGGAGCAGAAACATCACAAGCATGCTATAAAGTTCTGAGCATTAGAGAAGAGCATAAAGGAAAGTCAAGCTATACAGGGTCATATATGCAATAACATAATAGACGCAGATGTTCCTGTCTCTGGCAAACCAACAGTGAACTAATTGGTTTGCTTGTAGCACATACATGGGTTGATGATACTACTTAGAATTTTAAGGGTCATCAATAAAGATTCATACCAAACTGTTATGGTTGGTCACCTTTACAGAAGATATTAGATACAAGATTAAACTTCCAACATGACTATAAGTTCATAGATGGAATCCCTAAGGGCTTAACAGAGTTATATCTCTAGTAGCATTAACATTAACAAGTCACCATGTTTAGACAATATCAACAAAGAATCTCATAACTTTTAAGGATCAGATTTGGTTTCAAATTAATAATAGGAAAGGACTTGGCACAATTTTAAAACAAGAACATGGAATTAGAGAGTCAAACAGGGATACTTGCATCTTTCAGCCAGCTATAATCAGGCAGGGTAAAAAAGTAGTGGCTTCATATAGACAGGGGAGCTTTGCACATTACAGGATCAAGTTAGACATGTCCCTGAAGACAGGAATTACAGGTGAATGAAGCATTGCATGACAACAGGTTTAACTTAAGCATAAGTATAGTTTAGTATCTAAACATGAAGTAGTCTTGCTTCAGCTTTTGAAAGTTATCACTTGATTAATTCAGAATAACTAAGTCTCACTTTTTATGGAAGATAACTTAATGATGGATACATGCAAGCTTCACAAAAGACCAACAGTAGTTCAAAGAGATTAAAGGCAGGGACGTAAAGAGATTAAAGGTAGGAAAGTACTATACTAAGTAAGTTTGAATTAAACACGTATATGAAGTTTTTCACTAATCATGAGACAACCAAGTTCAGTTATACATCAATTAACATGATCATGACTTGTTTCATGAAGGAAGGATAACTTAATCCTAACAGGATATGTATAGTAGAGCTATTGGCATTCATGAAAAGAAGAAAGTTCAACTCAAGCAAGACTAGGTCAAATGATGCAACAATAACTAGATGAGAATGTCATAGTGACAACCCAGAAGTTGCTTTCAAGGTTAACAAATACTAATATAGAGAGAAAAAGCATATAAACACTTAGATGTTCATGCTTTAGTTAGATGGTAGATTATATGAACTTAGACACCTTCAAATTCATCTCAGTTATGATTATCAAACAATAAGCTCAACTACAAGGCTAACAGAGTACAGAGAAGCAACATATAAAGGTAAAGGTCACTGTAGAATCATCAATGGAAGGATGTGAAGCTTAGGTAAGTATGAGAAATCACTCAAGGCACATTATAGCTTAAACATATAGACTGTTGGGACTCAGAAACAAAAATCATTGAGAATCACTTAACAACTTGATCAATCATCAATTAAAGACTCAAAAGGCGTGACAAATAATCATGAGCAAACAATATACTATCAGAACGTAAGCATTCTCATACTAATTACAAATATCATTAACTATTGTAATCCTCAGGAGATAATTAACACATTTATGGCATTCAAAAGGGATGAGCAAAAGAGAGAGATGAGGGATGTGCTAACCTTTTTTAGTGCAGCAGATCAAACAAAGACTCTCTTAGTTTGCTTAATACTATAAAAACCTCAAGTACGAAGCAGTGACAGTACTCAGAAATGAAAAAAAAAAAAGAAACAGTAAGGGATCCTAGGCTTTTTGAACTCAAAATTACTCTTAGATGATTTTAGTGTTAGGTTGTTGTGTTTGTGCTTTTTCGTGTGTGTGTTGGTGAGAACATTAAAGGCCCCTTTTATAGTGCCATTAAGGCTCCAGGGTTTCACAAATTCAAATCAGTAGTGGGAGTGACGCATGGTAGGTGATGATAGAAAATCGAGTGAAAAAATCTCGAAGACAGAGGGGAATTCAGTGTTGAGTTTACCTAAGAGGAGGAATCGATTGCTGAATGCTTTGAACCAACGGACAAATCCTAAAGCCTAGAGGTCACTGCGTTTGACCTCTGGGTATAGAATTTCATGATGAATCTCTAAAGAAAGCTCCATGCATCTCCGATTTGACGGAGCAATAGAGAATTTGAACTATTTGAAGTTTCATGTTTAAGCTAGGGTTCCAGATTTTAGGCGTTTGAATTTGAACGACGAAGTGGGGAATAAACCGGCGGGATTCGCGAATTCCGAAGGCAAAGCGGATGATTTCTGGTCGATTTGTGACCTTGCACGAATTGGTGCAAGGTTTTTGATTGATTTAGGGTTGGGGGGCGACGAAGTTTGAGACGAATTGATTTAGGGTTGGGGGTTAGGAGGTTGGTCTCTAGGTTAACGATGAGAGGGTTGATCTGGGCCGTTGATCTTTTAGATCAACGGTCCTGGCATTTTGGTGTTAAAATATGTTTTGTGGGAAACTTTCGTGGCCATTGGATCTTTGTGATCCATTGATCGAGATTAAATCTCCGGATGTTAAAAATTAAAAAAGAAATAAGGTTAAAACTCGTGGGCCGTTGATCTAAGAAACGAACGACCCATATTTTTTGTGTTTGCTTTGTGAGGGTGGGAGACGGGTGACGCGGCAGGACCTCATTGGATGAGAAGAAGCGATGGGGATTGCCATGGTGGAGAGAAGGGAATTGGACCTGGGTCTTTTTTCGAATTAGGCTGATGCATTGGGTCAAAATGATTTAAGGAATAGCCATTTTGCATTAAATTGAGAATTGCAATTGTAGCCTTTTATTTTTTATCCCCTTTTGAATTTAATTTAAATAAAATTAACAATTTTAATAAAATACGGTAATAATTATAATTATTATATACTACTAATTATTTTAATAAATTATTCATAAAAATACTTTGTTTTCCTAAATTGTAGCACTAATTTTTGAATTTCACATAATAATCTAATTAACTAAATATGAAATAGTAATTTATCAAATTAATTATATAACCCAAATAATTTATATAAAAATATATTTTAATAATCTAAAAAAATAGTAAGTATATTTGTAATTACATAATGTTAACACTACGCGATTAATTTCAAAACTATTACTTAAATTAATTTGTAAGAATAGGTGTTTGTTAGTAGAACACTTTAAAATATTCATTGTAAATTATAAAGTATAAATAAGTTAATTTAAAGAGGGAGGATCAAAATTGGCCGTCAACATCGCTTAATGTTTTAGATTTTAAAATAAAATGTGTGTTGGTTGATCCAGGTAGTTCAACCAATATCATTCAGTTGAGAGTTTTGGAACAATCAAAGTTAATTGGAAACATAGTTCTGGTAACAAAGCTTCTGGCGGGGTTAAACCTAACGAGTGTGATGACCCGAGGAGAGATTTTATTGCCCGCACATGCCAAAGGCATAATAAAGACCACTTTGTTCGAAATGGTGGATGGCGCCTTCGACTTACCATCAACTGCTGAAGTTCCCCACACCAGATGGGACCAAACAGATTATAGGAGATCAACCAGTTGCGAGAGAAATGAATGCATTTACCTTGTCCAGTAGCAAGGAAGAAGGAACAAGCGAATAGCAACTACAGGGACCGATGCCCTCTTCCATCTGATTGAAGGTAATGAGGAAGAGGAGTCATCGAATTTCAATAGGGTAGCAAGGTCTTTCCAGGTATCGGAGGAAATAGATGTAACAAAGTCAACCGCAGAGGAGCTCCAACAAGTTTCTTTTTTCATGGAGTTCTTAGAAAGGAATATCCATTTAAGAACAGGGTTGAGCTCCGAATTAAGACTAAAAATTATTGATTTTTTTAAAACTAACATTGATTATTTTGCATAGTCTCACTTAGATATGACAGGTATTTCGTTGGAAGTGGCTTTCCATATATTAAGTTTGGATACTAACTTCTCTCCGGTAAAGTAGAAGAAACGACGGATAGTCGAGTTTAGAAACAAGTTTTTTAAAGAAGAGATAACCCAGTTACTGAATATAGGTTTGATTCGAGAGGTAAATTATCCCAATTGGTTAGCTAACATAGTGGTTGTTCCTAAAAAGAATAATGAATTCAGGATGTGTATAGATTATAAAACTTTAAATAAGGTATGCCCTAAAGATTCGTTTTCATTGCCGAACATTGACCAAATGATCGATGTACGGCTGGGCATGAATTGATAAGCTTTCTTGATGCGTATTCGGGGTATAATCAAATTAGGATGCACCAGGAAGATCAAGAAAAAACCTTGTTTATCACAAATTTTTAGTACATACTGCTCTATTGTGATGCCTTTTAGACTTAAGAACTACAAGTAAGTCACAAGTTTTGGCTGACTTTGTGGCTAATTTTAGCCGCGATATCATGTCTTTAGCTGCTAAGGAAGCATCTCTAATATTGGAAACTGTTTTCGTGTATGGACTTTGTTTATAGATGGAGCCTCTAATGTAAAAGGTTTCGATCTCAGAATTGTATTAATCACTCCGTCGGGAGATAACCTGAGGCGATCCATTAGAATTGTTCATTTGACTAACAATGAAGCCGAGTACAAGGCTTTGGTTGCAGGATTGAATTGGCCCGCAGACTAGGTTCCGAGCTAATAAAAGTAAAATACGATTCTTAGCTGGTAGTGAACAAGGTATATGGAGTCTTTGACACCAAAGAGGGGCGCATACAACAATACTTGAATAAGGTACAAGTTTTACTATTTCGGTTCAGGGAGTGGTCGATTATTCATATCCCAAGGGAAGAAAACATGGAGGTGGATGCATTTGACAATTTATGATCGTCCACAGAAGTAAAATGAGCTGATTCTGGTGCAGTTGTTCAACTATCGCATTAGGTACTGGACATGGATGGGTATTGCGATGTTAACTCAACCAACCTGATTTGGGATTGGAGAAATGAGTTTATAGAGTATTTAGGGAATGGAAAATTGCCTGAGGATCTTAGGGCTTCATGGGCAGTACGAACTAAAATTTCTCGCTATTGCCATGTTGACGGTCAATTATATCAAAGGTCATTTCAAGGACCATTGGCTTGGTGTTTAGGGACATCAGAGGCTGATTATGTGACGAGAGAAGTTCAGGAAGGAGTGTACAAAAATTACTCCGGTGCGGACTAGTTGGTTCTCAAATTGATAAGGGCTAGCTACATGTGGCCTCGAATGGAACAAGACAAGAAAGCATTTGTATAAGAATATGATAAGTTTCAGCGTCATGCGCAGCTAGTACATCAGCTAGCAGAACTTTTGCATTCGGTGGTGTCACCGTGGCCATTCATGAAATGGGGGATGGACATAGTTGGTCCCTTATCTCAAGGGCCCGGGCAGGTAAATTTTTTTGTTTTAACTGATTCCTTCACTAAATTGGTTGAAACAGGTGCTTACAAAAATATTGGAGAGCGATAAGTGATTGATTTCATTTGGGATCACATCATTTGTTAGTTTGGAGTACCAAAAGAAATTGCTTGCGAAAATGGGCCATAATTTACAGGTTCCAAAGTCGCAAAAGTTTTGGAAGGATTGAAGATCAAAGGGATCACGTCTTCTCCATATCATCCAAGTTCTAACGGACTATCGGAGTCAACCAACAAAGTTGTAATCCAAAACCTCAAAAAAATATTAGAGGATGCAAAAGGTAATTAGACGGAAGACCTAGCGGGTGTATTATGGGCATATTGAACAACGGTAAAGTCAAGCACGGGAGAAAAACCTTTTTCACTTGTTTACGGTGCGGAAGCTTTGATTCCGGTGGAGATTGGGGAACCGACCATAAGGTATTTTTCGGGAAAACAAGGAGACAAATAATGAAGTATTGTTGGTTAAGCTAGATTTGCTTAAAGAGCATCAGAATTTAGCATATGTGAGGATGGTGAAACAAAAGCAAATGATGGAAATGTATTATAACAAGGCAAATCTTCAATACTTCAAAGTAGGAAATTTGATTTTGCGAAAACTAACTCAAAGTAATCGAGAAGTCAATGACAGAAATCTTGGACCGACATAGGAAGGGCCTTACCGGATTTCAGCTATAACCGATAAAGGTTCATATCAGTTGAAGAATCAATATGGAGTAAAATTGCCAAGGAATTGGAACGTGACTCACCTCAAAAGGTATTCCTATTGAAAATTGTTGTTAACACTAAAAGTATGTGTTGCACTATTTTTTCCTTCGTCCAGCTTTTGTCCTAATTGGATTTTTCTTGAGGTGAAGATGTTACACTATTGTGCTTAGTCTATTTCAAATATTCTTGGTGTAATGAGTTAGGGGAGTTGCTAAATAAGGTTGTGTCTTTATAAAGTGTGGTTTGATTGCTCGAGGACGAGCAATGGTTTAAGTGTGGGGTGTTGTTGGTTGGCTATAATCTCATGTTTTAGTCGATTATTACATTCCAATTTATTACACTTTAATAGAGTTTGAGCTTTAATCATTAGTGTTTCGCACATATTATATATTTTATGCCTTGTAGGAGGATTCCGAGCTATGTAAATGTTATAGAGCTAATACGAGTAATTTGGAGCTTTGAAGTATGAGTAAAAGCCCAAGGAATTAAGTGGGGATCACATTCAGGGGTCGAAAACCATGTATGAATATCAAAAAGTCAAGAAAAATCCGGACTCTGAGAAAACAACACACCCGCGGCGCATACGGCGGCGCGTGGCATGCTGCGCCTTTACAAAATCCTACCATCTGTCAAAACTCAACTCTCTGAACTTTCCAACAACCGTCCCGCGTGGCGCGTCGCCCCATGCGGCACGTCTGTGCATTTAATAGAGCCACAATCCTATTTTGCCTAGGAAAAGGTATATTCGTATGGGCCCGACCCTACTTAGTATAAATACATTTAAAAATATTATTTTATGGACTTTTGGCACATCTTAGACCTAAGAAAGCCAAGGATTAGGTGGAGAAGCGAAAGCACAAGGAATTCATCATTCAATCCTCACTCAAGACAAGGGTTTGGATAGTTTTATGTTTTCCTTTAACTTAAACATTGTTGTGATGAATTACTCCACATCCGCGGAGTAGTTCTCTTTAGGGTTTGATCGATTTGGTGTATTGATACTTGTTTGTGGATAATCAACTCTAGTTTTATGTATTGAATCATTTTGGATGTTTTAATTGTTGCATCTATATTCACTTGTTCGTGTGATCGAGAGAGGCATAACTTGTGATATTGTTGCATTATATGTTGTTGGTTGAAGTCATTAATTCTTCTTAGTAATCGGAAGAGGCTAGTTGAATTGTTGATTAAACTTAGTTAGGAGGATAATCGAGAGAGGTTATCCTAAAGACCAATCCACTACGAATTCTTAGATATCTTCACGTGCTTAAAATTGGTTCATCGTGTGAGGTTAAGACTTAATCGAGAGAGGAGTTTCTACTAATCAATTGAACTAGTAACCAAGTAAATTTGAGAGACTCACTTGAACATTAGAAGTGAATTATCTAGAGTTAAATATCAAACATTTATCTTGCACCTATCCTATCAACCTTGTCTTCTCCGAATTGATAACTCCCTTTGCATAATACTTGCGTTGATTGTCATTAGTCGATAGTTTAGACTCTTAGTTAATTTATATCACATAAATCTCCATTGTTGGTCATCCTAGATAGCAATATAGCTACCAACTACGATAATACTGTTTAACTCCAATCCATGTGGATATGATATTATAATTACTATATTCGACTAGCGAGCATATTTTAGTGTGTGCTTCGAGCTCGTCAGTGGTGGCCCTTCTAATAAGAGCAAAAATAACAAAGTCGTTGCTGAACCTCCTACCGTCAACACAATCATACCTTCAACTACACTGTAAGATGGACCTCCAAGTACAAAAGGAAACTATCAACTCCAAGAATGACAAAATTTGGCTTGTCTGCAGATATCCTTCTTCCATTCGTCCTATTAACATTCTTGTTGTAAAGAAAGATTGCGACTGGAAAAGCATCAAAATCCTAGCTCCCTAGGAGGTGGAAAGGGTCACCTTTAGCAAACCAGGGTTCATGTATTTTTATACATACATTTTTATCTTAAGATTGGGCCAAGAAATTGATCCCATTATTTTAGAATTTTTCCACCACAATCAAATCTGCTTCGCCCAAGTAAGCCATATCAATATGGCGGACAGTGGCTCGCCTTCGGGTATTATGCTCCCAAGCCGGAGAAACCCTCACTCTTGCCCATTTGATCAATCTCTACTACCCGAAGAATTTTCGTGGAGGCATGATCAAACTTAGTAAGCGTAGCCACCATGCGATTGTTACTAGTATCAATGACGATAATGACCAGTGTTGGATGGAACGATTCATTGTCATTGCTACCAGGGACATCCTTCCAGCAACAACACCTTCAATTCTTGAATCTTGGAAGTTTGCTCATAAGTTTCAGATATCTTTTTTCTACTATTTCAAAGAGAATTCCCTCCTTTGCTAACTTTTATTTCCCTTATTTAAGCTACCTGTTAGGTTCCACCATTAGTTAGGAACCTGACCCATTAAGTACAGAAAATTTTAGACGTTTCTACACCAAATTCCTGTAGGTGGAAAGAAATTGCACCTTAATTTAATTAGTAAGCCATGAACCATGGTAACTAAAAGTTCTTCTTTTTTTTCCGTTCGATCTTCTACACAATATAAAATCAATTTTTTGACTCCCTTTTGAAATACACAGGCCTTTTGAAGGGGTCTTTTATTTTCCCCTTTATTGAGGTTTCTCGTGACCTAATGGTGGCCCATCAACAAATTCAAGCAATCCGTGAGCAGAAGAGGGCCTATGATGCCTCTCTAGCTTCCGGTGAAAGTCCATCTTCCCTGAGTCCCTATCCTAAAGACAAAAAACCAAAATGAAAACGTACCTCCATGGCTGAGACTCAGGAGAAGCCTTTAACGAAAGAAGCCTTAACTGGACCAACCATAGTGGTCCTCAATGAAGAAGAAACTGATGACGATGAAACAAATTATCTTCAAAGGAAAAACAAAATCTCTTCCTGCTTAACCAGATGCTCAACCAAATGAAGTTCAAGGACTCTTCACTGAAATGGAAACAGTTGAAAAACGTTGAGTCCCATTACCGAGCTCCAGTTGTTGCTTTCGGTCAGAGGAGTTCTACCCCTAACATTCTTCGGACTTCAACTTATACACCAGCCGCTACACCACCAACTGCTACCTCCCTATTGGCCTCAACCGAACGAACGAAAATGTTTGCTCCCCACGATCGCCTGATCATGGAAATATTTATGGAAATATAGAGAGCACTTTCCCGGCACCCATATGAAACCCTAATGGTAAGTGTAGTGCCATTCTTATGGTTTCAAATGAGTGCCACTTACTCTCCAAGCCTGTAGGGGTTGCCAATTTCTTGAAGCCTCTGGCTTCGAACAATGATTGGAGAAAAATGGATGCTCTTTCTATTGAGTATCTGATCAATAACTACATGCACCTTTCTACTTAGGCAGGAATTTAATCTTCTGTTCTTCCTCTTTTTTCTTGCTAGACCTTATCCTCATAAATTTAATCTTTAACCTTTTAGGCTAACCTCCTTGCCTCTGAGGTCTTACAAAAGATGATCTTGGACAAAGAAGCACTTATCGCTTAGCGGGATCAGTTTGCTGCTGAACGAGATCGACTCATTGAGTGCCTCCCAGTTCTAAAAGCAAAAGTTGACAAAATAGGCAAGCTCGAAGCCTGGTTGGAGCTATCGGAGTAGGAAAGGATAGCTCACACCCGAGAGGCTTCTCAACTACATGAAGACCTTGAGGTCTTGAAATCCAAGTGGACTGAGTTGCAAGATGTTGTAACCGTGGTAGCGAAATTTGAGTCTGCTTCCATGGAACAAATCAATAATCTAGAAGCAAGCTTACGTTCCAAAATCGAAGAGGCTGTTGTGGCCGAGGAAAGAAGAGATCAAGAATAGAAGAGAGGTTCAAAAATGTCAAGGATCAAAACCACGAATACACGAGGACAAATACTAACCTTTTCCACGCCTATGATATCGTTGGGGATGAAAACGAAAAGCTAAAGTCCAAAATCGAGAAGCTTCGAGCCAAACTACAAGATCAAGAAGACTCATTCCTCTTTGAAAATACTTATGCGATTTATCACATAAGGAGGAAAACTTTGAAGGAGGCCAAAGAAGGCATTGCAAATATAGATGGTTACATTGCTAAGGCTCTTGAATTGGAGACAACAACCTTCAATAACATTCCTGCTCGGCCTACTGCTTAGAGCTGCTCGACCCCAAGTTTCGAGTCCTCGGGAACCGAAAAGGAAGCTGAAGAAGAAGATAAGGATGAAGGTACTGGACCAGATGAAAAACAACCTTCATCTGCAAAAGATGCAAAAGATACTTCCTTTCCTTTGGACTCTGCAGGCAAAACAAATTGATGTATATATATTTTTATATTAAATAAAAGTTCGGGAATTGTTTGCATCCGATAACTTTAATCCCGAGCATCCATACTTCCGGTATATATATATTGACTAATGTTTACGGTGCTCTTGAAGAGGACGTTTCATGTTCATTCCAGCACAAGCATTTGAACTTTAACTAATTTTCAACAAAAAAGAACTTATCATATCATTTGGACAAGAAACAAGATAAAAATAAGAGGACTTTGATTTATTCCTTCCATTTCTTAAGGTATATTTATAGAAACATTCATTTGCTTAAGTAAATAAAGCCGCCAATACTTGTGGCTAACTTGTACAACTTATTTTTATGGGGCTGATCATGCAGTCCCTGATTTTGATAAGATACAACTCCCGGTTGTAATAGTCCCCTGTCTTTGTGACACTTTTAGTGTTCTAATATACAATAGCTCCCCCCCAATGTTCAAATGCTAAGTATGAGAATTCGAACACTGGAGTTCTTGCTATCGCCGAAAATCCTTTTTTGTAGTATGTTTTACGTTGCCGCCTCATTAAAAACATAGAGGTCAATAATATTGCCTTTCCTTCATGATCAAATGCCCTCACACAACAATAGAGAGTAGTTCCACACATAATAAAAGTTAAGAACAATTAGGAACTCAAGATAAAAAGAATTCACTCACTCTCAGAAACAACATTCATATGGCACGAAAGATGAACCATAGGCTTGCCCGTAGTGTACTACTCAACTAATCGAGCTCATTCCGTCAAGGAACAAGTAGGATTGTCATTGCTTCTAATGTAGGCTAGGGGATGGGTAGGATACATTTAGATATAATAGTGACTATACCTCCCTAAGCACTTTAATACATTAACTCCCAACTTCTTTAAGCACAAATGCATCAAGAGTCACCACTATCAAGGAATATTTTTCACAAACATATAATTATTTTTTCTTTCTTTTCTTATTCAATTCAAGTGGCTCTTATTTTTAAAAGAAATTCACATTTCTCCTATTTCAATAGTTTCACTCAAAAGCCAAACCAACCACCCCATGCTTCAACTTTTTCAAGGTTTATAACAAATTCAAGTGCTCATAAGAGGCAAAAGGTTCAAATATATAGTCAATTCAAAACAAATGGGTAAGTCTTGTAATATGATTGCCAAAGAAACAAGATTATAGGCTCAACAGGGTTAACTAAGATACATAATAAATAGACGGGTGAAAGCATGCAACTAGCTCAACAAAACGCCTATATCACTTCCAAGACTGAACAAAACTACTATTTTCCTTTGCAAACACACTGGGCAAGTTTTAGACATCAAATGCAATGCATAGAATAACACAAAACCTCACGCACATGTGGCACATTACTCACTCAAGAATGGATTATCAAGACACTCTAGTCAAAGCAGTTAAGCAAAGTTAAGATTAAACAGTTTAAGGTACTTATGCAAGAGTCAAAAACTAGGCCTAAGCGTCACAACTAAAGTACTCACTATTCTCAAGGCATAGCAAAGTTAAGAGATATTGCTTCCAATTCAATTTATTGCACAGGGTTTCCTATTTCTAAAAAAAATAAAAACTAACTACACCGGGTTCAAACAAAACCCTTAGAAAAGAACCGCAGCACAAAGAAAAACTAAGGGAGAACTATTACACTAACTATAAAAGAAAATCTTTTTGTCTTTTTCTTTCGTCTTTAATCCCTCAAGTAACCCTTCAAATGATATCCATCGTCGGGAAAAATAAAAAAAATTTAAAATTTTAATGATTTTTTTTTAAAAAAAATTTCTAACTACTAAAAAGCACTAAAACAACAAAAACTAAAACATATGCATACAACATACAAATATCCCCCATCAAACACTTTAAGTTGTGACATGTCCCCATGACACACAATTAAAAAGTACAAGATAAAGGGAATTATCCTGAATTTCTAGTCGGGGGCTGAATCAAAGTCAGGCTCCATTCCACGCGCCCCAACTAGTGCGCACATCCACACAGACAACTTCTTCTCAGCCTTCTTGGGGTAACACCCCACACTTATCTTTCTTAATAATAGCAGCCTTTTCTTTCACGCCCTTCACTTTCCACTCAACACTTGCAGCTAGCTTCTCCTTTTTCACCCCCGTTTCTACATTCATCTCGAAAGCTACGGTCTCATCACCCACTCTCAGCATGAGTTTTCTATCATGTATATCTAATTATGCTCTACCCATTGCTAATAATGGTCTTCCGAAGATTAGGGGTATCTCCTTATTCTCCTCCATCTTTATCACTATGAAATCCACCAGAAATATAAACTTATCTACCCGAACTAAGACATCTTCCACTATCCCCTCGGGTGTTATAGTTGTTTGATCAGCCAGCTACAAAGATATCGACATCGACCTTATCTTTCCAATCTCCTTCTACATTTTCCTATAAATAGACAATGGCATTAGATCAATTGAGGCACCAGAATCACATAAAGATTTATCAATATTAAGGGTGCCTAAAGAGCAAGGTATCGTAAAACTCCCTGAATCTCCACACTTTTGGGGGAGTTTGTTTTACAGGATTGCACTGCAATACTCTGTGAGCTTGACCACTAAGATCTCTTCTATCTTTCTCTTCTTTGTAAGGATCTCCTTCAAGAACCTTGCATAAGCAGGCATTTGTGAAAGAACTTCAATGAAAGGCAGATTCACATTAACCTGTCTCAGCATATCCAAAAATCTCTTAAACTGCTTGTCCAGCTTTTCTCTATAGAGTTCTTGGGGAAAAGGTAGAGCAGGCATGTGCTTGCTCAAATCATCAGATTCCTCCCTTCTTGAAGTTTCCTCCTCCTTCTTCTTCTCAGCTCCCATCTTGTCTTTCTTTTTCTCAGTCTTTTTATCATCTTCAATTTTCAGCTCCTTCCTGCTTTCCTTTTCAGGCGCAGCTTCTTTGTGAATTGGAGTGGAATCTTTCAACACTTGTCCACTTCTCAAGGTCACAACATTTACCGTTTCTTTGGGATTCTTTTCAATATCAGCTGGCAGAGTACCTGGTATTCTCTCAGATAATATAGTTTCAATTTGTCCAACTTGTCTCTCCAAGTTACGCAAACCTGTCCCAAGTTCTTTGATAGCTGCACCATGAGCATCTAATCTCTCATCAGTGTTGACAATGAAGGATTTCATTAGATCTTCTAACCCAGACTGAATTGGCTATTGAGGCTCAAACTGCGGCCCCGGCTGATTCACAAAACTAGGAGCTCCTTGCAATCTAGAGTTATTTTTTTGCCACGCATTTGCTGTACCCCCAGGTGAACTCCATGAAAAATCGGGTGCTTCTTACCCATTGCATTGAAGTTGTAATTACCCACAACATTAAATTCCTCAGTTGCGGCTTAACACTCATGAGTAGGGTGTCTTCTTCCACATATTTCACATGCTGCATGAGGCTCATTATGTATTGAAGCTAATGTTAGCTTCCTTATTTCTTTTGCCATGGCATCAAGATGTAATTGCACAGAAGTGTTAGCATCAATCTGGTGAACACCAGTAGATCTTCTTTTTTCAACAATCTCAGAGGGCCACTGATTTGCATCTTCAGACAATTAATCAAGAATAGTGACTATCTCCTCTGGAGTCTTTTTTATCAATGGACCTCCAGCTACATTACTCAATGTTCTTCGTGAGGTCGGTGTCAATCCATCCCAAAAGTCCTGAAGTTGCATCTAAAGTTTTATTCCGCTATGTTGACACTTTTACACTATCTCCTTAAACCTCTCCCAAGCATCAAACACAGTCTCAGTCTCATTCTGGCAGAAGTTATGGATTTCTCTTCTAAACTTGGCCATTTTAACTGAGGAGAAATATTTTGACAAGAAATTTTCTGGTTATATCCTCCCATGTTCCGTTGGAAAACGCATTCTTTTTTATGAAACCTTAACTAACGACTTTGTGTCTTGTTGTAGGTTTTGATAATTGACAAACTATCATTGACGAGCTACTAAGATTGCTATGGACTTTGTTGTGACTACAAGTCAAGCTTTCAAGATAATAGAAGTTGATGCATGGAACATGTCAATGAAGCAAAAAGATTGAAGACTAAAGATGTTGTCTTTTAGTCTTGATTTTGATTTTGAGTCTTGATGTTATTTTGAATCTTCTTTAGTTTTTAAGAACTTGGCTCAAGTCTAAAAACATTTTCAAAAATCACTAAGACATTTTCAAAACAATTGGTTTTACAAAACAATAAAATTGTTAATCAAAATTCGCGCTGGAAATTTCCAGCAAAGAGCCGCCATCGATGTCTATTATAGACAGACATCGATGTCTATGCAAAATAATACATAGACATCGATGGCAATAAGGCCACCATCGATGGCAACTTGTCCGTTGGAGCTTAACGGCTAGTTTTTGTTAACCATCGATGTCCAAGGTATAAACATCGATGTTTTGGCAAACTGGCAGAAAATTTTAATGCCCAAAACTCTTGTTTAAGCTTATGAAAAGCTTGGCAAGACCCCAACGGATATATGGGGTTTTGGGGCTATAAATACAGCCTCATATACCTCATTTGAACACAACACTTCTTCCAAATTATAAGATCAAATTGCTTCAAGTTTACATTATCAATCAAGCTTATTTTGAGCCATTTTCTTGAAGTACTAAAGTTGTGTTCATGAGCTGTAACTTCTTCACTCTACTTACTCTTTAGAGAGATTCATTTTTGAGTGATCTTTGTGTTGTCATACACTTAAGGGAAGTTGTCCCTTGTTGTAGTTAAGGAAGAGTTTCTTTCTTGTTTGTTGACGAACCTTGTGTGACTCAAGTGTTCGTGTT
>MCJB01041301.1:0-36395 GCA_002018475.1 Nicotiana obtusifolia | reverse complement strand
CCTCTAGTGTTGTGCATACATTCTAACATGTTCTAATTGATCCTTGGGGCAAGCTTCGAAGCTAGTGTTTTGCATCATCTTTGAGAGTGAACGGCAATGCTCTTAGATATCTTGTGACACACCATTATATTGAAAGGTGTTCATGATCTCCTCGACGTCCATCAGATGATTGTTTGGATCTTCGTTCATCTTTCCCCTGAAGACACAAATATTTTGGAGGGTTTGGAGCAACCCTTGCTTTAACTCAAAATTGTTGGCTGCAACTAGAGGTAGTCTCACACTGGATAAGCCTTGGTTATAGACCAGTCTAGCATAATCACCAAGTGGTCTCCCTTGGCCTGGAGCTATGTTTCCGAACTGGTCTGCACCCAGAGGTTGATGTGAGCAATTCTTCGAGCCCTCTCCTCCTCATAAGCAATTTGTGCATCTCTAAGTGATGCTTCTTCAGCATCTCTTGTAGCTTTCTCTCTGAGTTGGGCTGCCTCTCTCGCAGCCAAATCAATATTATCATCATCTCCCACCATCTTTTTTTTGGTTGGGGATTCCCCAACCATCTCTGTATTCTTGGGGAGATTTTTGTCCTTTCTCAAATGTCGTAGATGTTTCTCAATTTCTGGTTCGTATGGTTGTAATTAGAAAATCGAGTCATGCACCAATCTAACCTGTAGCCTGCGCACAGTCAAAGAACACCCAAACGTAAAAAGAGAAAAATAAAAGAAAAAAGAAAAAAGAAAAAATCCTGAATTAGCACTACAAACAATTTTAAACACTATTAATTGCAAATCCCAGGCAACGGAGCCAAAATTTGATGAGCTCGAAACACACACAAAAATATGCTCGCTAGTCGAATATAGTAAATTATAATATCGTATCCACAGGGATTGAAGTTAAACAGTATTATCGTAGTTGGTAGCTATACTGCTATCCAGGATGATCAACAATGGAGATTTATGTGATATAAACTAAAATTAACTAAGAGTCTAAACTATCGACTAATGACAATCAACGCAAGTATTATGCAAAAGGAGTTATCAATTCGGAGAAGACAAGGTTGATAGGATAGGTGCAAGATAAATGTTTGAGATTTAACTCTAGATAATTCACTTCTAATGTTCAAGTGAGTCTCTCGAATTTACTTGGTTACTAGTTCAATTGATTAGTAGAAACTGCTCTCGATTAAGTCTCAACCTCATACGATGAACCAATTTTAAGCACGTGAAGATATGTAAGAATTCGTAGTGGATTGGTCTTTAGGATAACCTCTCTCGATTATCCTCCTAACTAAGTTTATTCAATAATTCAACTAGCCTCTTTCGATTACTAAGAAAAATTAACAACTTCGACCAACAAAATATAATGCAACAATATCCCAAGTTATGCCTCTCTCAATTACACGAACAAGTGAATATAAATGCAACAGTTAAAACATCCAAAACGATTCAATATATAAAACTAGAGTTAATTATCCGCGAACAAGTATCAATACACCAAATCCATCAAACCCTAAAGAGAACTACTCCATGGATATAGAATAATTCATCATAACAATGTTTAAGTTAAAGGAAAACATAAAATAATCAAAACCCTTGTCTTGAGTGAGGATTGAATGATGAATTCCTTGTGCTTTCACTTCTCCACCTCCTCCTTGGCTTTCTTAGGTCAAATATGTGTCAAAAGTCCATAAATAACGTTTTTACATGTATTTATACTAAGTAGGGTTGGGCCCAGACAAAAAAAACCTTTTCCTACGCGAAATAGGACTGTGGCTCTGTAAAAAAATGCACAGGCGCGCCGCATGGGGCGACGCGCCATGCGGGTGATTGTGTGAAAGTTCAGAGAGTTGATCTCTAACAGACGGCAAGATTTTGTACAGGCGCGGGCGCGCCACGCGCCGCCCCACGTGCCGCAGGTGTGTTGTTTTCTCACAGTTCAGATTTTTCTTGACTTCTTGATATCTAAACGTGATTTTTCGACCCCCGAACGCGATCCCAGCTTAATTCTTTTGGATTTTACTCATACTTCAAAGCTCCAAATCACTCGAATTAGCTCAATATTATTTACATAGCTCGGAATCCTCCTACAAGGCATAAAATACACAATTAGTGCGAAACACTAGCGATTAAAGCGCAAACTCTATTAAAATGCTGTAAATTGGAATGTAATAATAGACTAAACATGAGATTATAGGCTACCATCAACCATCGATTTGAAGGTCAGAGTTTCCGGAGACAAAAGCAGTAGAAGACATGGTGGTGGAAAATCAGAGTAAGAAGATTTTACCAAGAAAGAGAAGTTTGCAGTTGGGTTCTAATGAAATTAGAAGAAGAGTTTGTAAAAGAGAAAGGTTAAACTGATAAGTAGTGGAGAAGTTTATAGGTGGCAAAATTCATGGTCATCATTACCTTGAAATACCGAATCACGAAATAACAAGTGTTCGGTTCATTAAATGCAAGTAGACATGCGTCCTTCAAGTGTCAGAAACCGTTCAGGAACTTTTCCGCCAAAGAAAGAGATCTTATCTACTTTCCAATAATACAAAGTTTTGTCACTGAAAAGTAGGGGGACTATATGTATAGGGTAAAATTGATAAAGGACAGGTGGATGTTCGACGAGTTGTTACGTGAAAGAAAAGACATGTAAGATATGAGTCAATAAATAGCTGTCACCGGTTATAAACATGTGACAGGTGCTGAATAAGATCCGAAGTAATGGAAACTGGGAACGAAGATTTGAAAGGAAGACACCAGTTGAAAAAGACAACATTCAATGAGTAGCCATTACAAAGAATCTCTGTATTGATGTTCAACCGTTATGCAACCATCAAGAGGGGTTTTATTCATATTAAAGAAGAGTTGATTTGGGGATCTTGTCTACCTGAATTGAGCTATAAATAGGAGAATTTGTATTCATTGTAGGACACAAAAAATTCGTCTTTACATAAAACCAAAATCTGCTCTTATTCTACTTTTCAACTTTCTCTCTTTTTGTAGGACACAAAAAATTCGTCTTTACATAAAACCAAAATCTGCTCTTATTCTACTTTTCAACTTTCTCTATTTTTGTTCTTCATATTGCACTTATTATTGTTGCCGAAGAAGCTGTGCTCAAAGTCAGGCTTGTACTTTCTTCATATTTATTTAATTAATTTATTTCTGTTCTTAGCTATTTTATATTCTTGAATTAAAATAATTCACTATAAATCACTTTACAAATTCAACTGTACCGTTTACGGGTAAACACGTACATCAACGAAAAATTATTCTTAGACAACTCAAAAAATAGCTATCATGTGTTATTAAGAAAATTTTATCATAAGAATATTTTAATAGATCAGATGTTTGTCAGGTTTTATATTTTTACTAAACACATATTTATTTACTAAAATTTTAACAAAATAAAATAATATTCATGTAACAAAAAAATCCGAAAACCCAGACAAAACTTAACCAATTTTCAAATCGATATAGTAATTGTTTTGTTTTGATTTTGATAAAAAAACGAACCGATCAGGTCCATGTACATCTCTAATGATATTTCTATGTATATGTATAATTTTATTTCCGACCAGTCGCTAATCTATTGCATTTCATTAAGAATGAACAGTTTGGGTAATATTTTTACGTGTATGTATTTATTGTTAACTTATTAACTTATCCACATGAAATGACATGCCCAACAATTTCAATGGTTTCGACGATTCTTTTAATTCCTTTCACAAGGAGTCTACGTACAATGACAAAAATTGCCGATGTATAATTAGAAGATCACGTATTTAAGTCAGTAAATTTTTTTTCCTCAAAATTATAAAGAAAGAAATTATGTTCAAGTAAGCAAATATATTATGGTTCTAGGAGTCTATCTATCAAAGTCAAAATAAAGAACGATTTTCATTTCCCATCTCATGCAAAACTCTTTTTGCATCACCACTCCTTTTGGCAGTATCCATCATTTTTTGTTTTAGATTTCTGAAATAGAAGTTCCATATAGATTACTTTTTAATACAATTTCTTTCAAATTTATTTAAATTTCATTTTCTTATTTTCTGATGCTTTCCGCCTCCTCCGAATGAAATTCAATGGGATTCAGGAATTGATTGAAACTTTACCATGGGCTCCTTTCCTCGTTTGAACCTCATTCTTCATTATTTTCGAATTTAGAGTTTATTCATTTTTTATTTGATGTAAATTCGAATTTTTTTCGCCTCAGCAAATCATTTTTTTCCACAATTCCTCGTTTTTAGAGAAAATCCTGGATGAAAACAAGAGAAACAGAGTCCATTTCTTCCCCACGCTACGAGTGAAAGGAAAAAAAACTAGTTAATTTACACACGCTTCGCCCAATATATATATATAAATGTCCAAGTATTTGACCTTCCATTGATTTATCGAAAAATATTACATATTAGTAATTTCTACACTTTTTCACAAGCACATGATTGTATGTCATGTTAGAAGTGCTTACCAATTGAATAAAAATTTGATTCTTCGAAGTAACGTATTAGTGTTAACTCTATAATTTTAACAACTTCTTTGAAAGTGGAAAAATACTTCATATTGCCTGCAAAAAATTTGACATAGGAGATAAAAGGTATCCCATATTGTAATGTAAATATTCTTAATTGAATATAAATATATCAGTCCCAAGTCTAGAGAAATAACCAAAACTCAAAGTATTATTTGTTTCAAGCATAATGCACAAAATATTAATATATTATGCTTCTCGCGCGACACATAAAATTCATGATAAAATGTCACTAATTTTTAAAAAATTTCTAAAATGTAAACATCATTTTTTTTCCTATTATTTCAAGAATATTTTTAAATATTAGTATAAGCCTAAGACATGTCATTCAATCTTGAAAAAAAATAGTCAACATATATTCATGTATATAATTATCCAAGTTATATGTATATGTCAATCGAGAAATTTCATTTGGAAACAGAGGTAACAAATATAGCCACTAACCATATGATATTATTATCATGCATGAAGTTTAAATTATGCAATACGGATTACTGCTTCATAAATACATTTAGCCTATTTCTTGGAGAAGTTCATTTATAGTAGGTAAGATAGGAAAACTTTAACTCTAATAGTAGTCGATCGAATTTTCAAAACCTAACGTTAGATGCCGCCAACCGTTCCAATATCTCCAAGCAATAATTGACTTAGCCAATCTCTAGCCAGGCATCGTTATAGAATCTCCCCTCTTTTTTTGTTAAATGAAATGCTTCATATCATATATCTCACACTTAAAATAACTCTAGATTACTTCATGCATGCAAATATGATATATATTTGAGATTACACATAGTAAATATTTACTCTAACATTAAATTTTGCAAATACTAAGTTTCATAAAACACAAATGGTAGGAAATTAAAGAGTGAGTAGTGTAATGAAATTGAACCGGTTTTATTGTCGCTTTCTTTTTCACTAATTGCTTTAACGTGACGACTATTATCATCATATCAAGATTAAAATCGTTGCCTTTTTTCGTCCGATACTTGAGTATAATCTCACATATCCCACATTGAAGATTGCAGCAAACACACAAGATATCCTGCAAAATGATCTACTTTGAATTGTCCCAAACTCGAGCATCATAATCGCCGCATCACTTGGGATAGTTCAATTCCTTCCCTGAGGTTTTGTCCATGATTCATCATGATACAATGCCTGCACTCAAGAATTAAAAGGTTGAATTCCTTGATTTCTTCTAATACAAAAGACAATCCAACAGGAAGAAGAAGTTTGGGCAGTAGTATAATACTTTTAATTAAAGAATATTTGGCAGAATGGTTAAGGAATATGCTTATATTTCTCACGTAAAGAATAGGAATCTGGAATGGGCAGGCAATTGAGATTTAAAAAGATAAGCATTTCTTTTATTAAAACAAACAGTTATTAAACTAAATTGCTGTGTCAAATTGAAAGGGTTTTAGTTATTATAGTAACAGACACAACCATCTGAAGAGTCACTTCCTTCTTTTTCTTTTTAAAATAGCATTTAAATGGGAAAAATCGGAAAAAACAACAAAAAGATTGAGAAAAAAGAAACATGGAATTCCTAATTTATGATAGTACCACATCACCTAGCTAATGTTCCGCAATTATATAAATATATAGATTATATAAAATAGATATTATGTGGTCTAATATAATACACAACAAAATAAAATAAAATATCCAGTAGAGAACTAAATAGGAATCACTAGTATAACTCTTCTTTTGTGTATTTAAAACTTCTTTGGTTTTCTATTCGTGTTTACTTTAGAGATCGACTAACAATTTGTGCAGAAAAATCCCGTTTTTAGCAGCTAAATTGCTTTCTTATCAAATATAATATTATTCTTTATATTTGAATCTGAAATCTTTAATTAAATACGAAGTATTCCAAGTGGTGCATATCCTAAGTTACTAAATCTGCAGTCTGTTTTCCTATCGCTTTCCTATACTCAGACCACAGCAAAACCCATAATAAAATATTTAAATTAGAAGGAAGAAACAGTCGTCGGTGGGCTGAGCTGGATGAACTTTCTCCCTGTCATGATAGGCCACCGAAACGAGTAAGTTATAGCATTATCAGAGTAATTAATTTAGACAGTCACTGATCATTTTTTTTGACAAAAATAAAAAAAAAATACAATAAAAGGTGAAAAAAACCGCTAAACATTTCTAGTTTAAATTTTGTTTTCTGCAAAAGAAAATGCTCTAGTAACTAATACTTTGATGTCCTCTTTGGTCTTTGCACCCCTTTTTTCTTTATTTGATTGAATTCCTCTTGCTTTGTCACAAATATCAAATCGATTGAAGAAGCAATCACCCGTGAATGGTGATGCTTGCAAGAAATTGTTCTTGGCCGGTAAGATGCAGTACTCACTCACTATTATTTTCTTGCTCTGTTGCTATATGTAGTAGCTCATAAAAAATTATATATTCAAACCATATAATCATTAGATTAAACTTTTCCTTATTTTCTAAGTAAAACGACATAAAGTAACAAATTAATTCTTGGGAATTAGAATGAGAATTTTGTTGCGGAAGATCGTGGGTTTACTAGCACACAATCACACACAAAGCAAATAGAGAAGAAAAAATCAAGGTTCAGTTAAGTCTAATCCTCAGGGTAGAAGCAGAGAGAGTTTTTCACTATGAATGAGAAGAAAACCACAATACAATATATAGAATCCCCAACTACAACCCTACATATAGATCCCAAATAGTCACAACCCTATAAGAGAAAGATTTCCCAATTTGACAAATATAATAAGTTTTCTTTTCCCAAATCTATTAAATCAATGGATTTTCCCAAACCTATAGTATTATAGGTTTCCTATAAATACAAGGAAATAATTCAAGCCATAAATAACAAATCTTCCGCTTGGCTTGAATTCTCCTCAACAAGAGGAACGACGTCTCTCTACCTTGACCTCAGCTCTCGCGAGGGCTCTACCCACTGCCGCACACATCAACCAATTCCAGGCAACTCCTAAACTTGTTAAGAGACTCAATCTCTTCAGCCATAACACTAATCCGTCAATTTGGTTATGTACTCGAACAACTTCTGGATAGCTATAACACTCAAACGCATCAACAGTCTCTGCAACTGCCAAAGCAAATCCGACAGGATTCGTATATCCAAGAGGATTTCCTTAAACTACATTTTCCATAACCTTTTCGGTCAATTGATCACTCTCTTCTCTCTGCCTGTTGCAATGCTATATGGCTGATGTTGCACATGTGTATTAATATTATCTTCTTGATCAATATTTTGCATCCCTCCACTTCCTCTACTTTAGAATTACTGGGCTGAGCTAGTGCAGATTCAATTTCTAACTCTATGCGGTCACTGACACCACAATCTATTTCTACTATTGCCTTCTCCTTCTGACTATCCAGTGAGGCAGATTCATTAAATGTTGCATCCCTGCTGGTAATTTGCCTTGGTATCTTTTGATCTGTGCACCATAACCTATAACCTTTCACTCCACTTGCATACCCTAGAAATATGCACTTCTTTGCCCTCGACTCAAGTTTTCCATCCCTCTCATTAGCATAAGTAGGACAACCGAATATCCTCAAATTTGAATAATCAGCTGGCGAACTGGACCATACCTCAAAAGGAGTTTTGAACACAATAGCTATGGATGGAAATCTGTTGACCAAATAACTAGTTGTATTGATTGATTCAGCCTAAAAATCCTTGCTAACACATGAGTGTGAAAGCATGTTTCATGCCCTATCACAAAGTGTTCTGTTCATATGTTCTGTAACAACATTCTGTTGTAGTATTCCGACACAAGTGAGGTATCTCCTCTGCCTTCTATGCTGCAGAAATTATTGAACTCAAAATTGAAAATTTTCAACCCATTGTCAGTCCGAAAATGCTTAACTTTTCTTTCCGTTTTCCTTTCAACCATCATTTTCCATTTAACAAATGTCGGAAATGCCTCATCTTTTGTTTTCAGAAAATACATCCACACCATCCTTGAGTAATCATCAATCAAAGTCATAAAATACGTGGCACCACTCTTGGAGGGAATTCGGTTTGGACCCCATAATTCTGAATGTACATAATCTAACTTGTCTTTGGTCTTGTGCTATACTTTCTTTCCCTTGTTTGTTTACTAAACACACAATGGTCACAAAAATTCAAGACTTGATATTTGTACCCATACAGCAAATTCTGCTTGCTCAACAAAGACAATCCATTGTCACTCATATGACCAAGTAGCAAGTGGCATAACTGAGATGGATTTACATCATTTTTTCTAGAAGCTACAACATATTCCCCTTCAACTATATTGGCCTGAAGATGATACAATTTAGAATGTAGTTTACCCTTCATGAGTACCATGGAGCCTTTACACACTTTATATATTCCATTCTCGAAGCGAAACTTATACGCTTGATCATCCAAAGTCAAAAGGGAAATCAAATTCCTCTTTATCCAAGGAACATGTCAACACTCAATATTTCTGATAATTTTATCGAACATTCTCAATCTGACGTTACTAATCCCCTCTACTAGTAATAGATTATCATCTCCCATGTAGACAATCTCACTCATCTGCTTGTAAGTTGCAAACCAATTCTTTTGTGGACACATGTGGAAAGTAGCACCGGAATCAAGAACCTATGAATTCTACCCATGACTAGAACTCATGGCACATACTTCCCCTACATAGTTACTATCATCAGAATTATTGCTAGTGTCAACAATATTTGCCGAATTATCTATTTTTACTTCCCTCTTTTCTCTTTCAGCTTAGGAAATCTCTCTTGTAGTGACCTTGCTCCTCGCACTCATAGCATTTTTGTCTCCTTGCTCTAACCTTTGATCTAGCGGTTGACTTTTTTCCTGTTAAGGTCCTTCTGTTGTGTTCTTCCTCTACTCACAAGACCCTCACCCTTAATTTTGGTGCCTGGAAATTTGCTTTCAACTCTTTAGATTTTAGTGCATTACTAACATCTTCCAGTAAATACTGTCTTTCCCATATAGCAACGTATCGGCAAAAATATCATAAGAGGTAGTAAAGAACATAATACAATCAAGGCCTGATCCTCACTCTCAATTTTGATATCCACGTTCTTCATGTCCATTATAATTGAATTAAACTCATCAAGATAAGTTTTAACTTGTGTATCTTCGTTCATATGGAGATTGTATAACCTCTTTATCAGGTAGAGGCAGTTTGTCGATGATTTCTTAGAATACAGATCTTCCAACTTCTTCCATGCCATTGCTGCAGAGGTTTCTTCAGCAATTTCCCAAAGAGCACTATCTGTAACGCTCATGAAGATCGCACTCAAAGCCCTCTCCTTCAGGTATGCTTTCTTTGTCTCTTTTATCTCTTTAGCAAAGTTCTCATCAATTGCCTTCCATAACCCTTGTAACACCAGGGATTATTTCATCATAATCATCTATAGGCTGAAACTAGAAACCCCCGTCAAAGTTCTCTACTTCGTACTTTGTTGAAGATGATGAAGACATCTTAACCCTAGATTATATGTAGAAACCCGAACCTTGCTCTGGTACCAATTGTTATGGAAGATCGTGGGTTGACTAACATAGAATGACATACAAAGCAAATAGAGAAAAAAAATAAACACAAGGATTTAATGAGGTTCAGCTAAGCCTAATCCTCTGGGCAAAAGCAGAAAGAGTTTTCCACTATGAATGAAAAGAAAAACGCAATACAATCTATAGAATCCCAAACTACAACCCCTATATATAGATACCAAATAGTCCAAAACCTATAAGATAAAGATTTTCCAATTTGACAAGGATAATAAGTTTTTCTTTCCCAAATTTATTAGAACAATGGGTTTTTCCAAACCTATAGGAATTATGGGTTTCTTAAAAATACAAGTAAATAATTCACGTTACAAATAACAAATTTCATATAACCAGAACGATAGATAGAAGGCAAGTGTAAATAACTTTCAAATGTAGTTGTTTAAAAATATTTTTATGTGTGACATTACTTGAACTCAAATACAGTCAACCCTCTCTATATCAGCCTCGTTTGTTCCGTTATTTTTCGCTTTTATAGTGAATGGCTGTTATATACCTATAACAACATTTGGTGTTTAAATTTTTTTTGGCTATTTTAAATAAAAATTATGTATGGGGTGAAATTGGTTGACAGCAGATGGTCGAATGGTGAGGTGACACGTGGAACCGAAGACAGGTAAAAAGTGAGTCAACAAATAAGTGGCACTAGGTGTGAAGTGCGTGACCGGTGCTGGATGGATTACGAGGGGAGTGTAGTTGTCAAAAGATTCAAAGGTTCGATATCGGATAACATTTAATGAACAGCTGTTACAAAGGATATCAACATTCAAAGACAGCGGTTATGCACCAATCGATGGCGATTTTATTCTCATTCAAGAGGGGCTTGATTTTAGAATCTTGTCTCCCTAATAAGGCTATAAATTACATGGTTAACTACCATTGCAGGACACAAAATACTCTGCACACAAAAAGTTATACTCTATTACGCTCAATCTCAATACTTGAATATTGCATACTTTCTTGTCACCGGAAAGGCTAAAGTTCTTAGTTAGGCTTGTTGTTTTCTGTAATTTCATTTGATAATATTATCTCTATTTTCATTTGCTTATTGTTTTTTGGTTCAAATCGATCGTTTGTATATAAACCATGCAATAAATTAAACTTTACTATTTTTGGGGTAAATAGTTTGGCGCCCACCGTAGTTCTTAGACAGTTGCATAATTGTTTCGATCCATTAGCTTGTTACTAACAAAGTTTTGACACTTTCCTTAGTAAAAATCAAATATGGCAGCTAATGATGTCAATAACGCTTACAACGTTGAAGCACACGATGAACGAGAAGAGCTGTCCTAGCTTGATGACTCAGTAGCAATACCCGAACGAAGGGGATGAAACAACCCCGGTTCGTGAAGGTCAATGCCCTCGGCATGTGCGGGGGCCCAAATCCTGATGGCACAGAGGGTGAACACGTTGTTGAAATGGTCAAACTCTTGAGAGAACAACAAAGGGAAATCATGGATCACCTCTTAAGGCAAGATGGGGTGATGACAAAATTGAAACAAGCATTGTCGAGTGCTTCCAATAACGCGATGGAATGGCCCTAATTCCTCCCAGTGCTCCCATAAATCAGACGGCTCAAAGAACCGATAAAAACTCTCCTAGGGATGAAGTCGGTTTTGATGAAGCCAGGGAAGGGAACAGAAGCGGATCTGGGAACAAAAACTTGAATGATCCCTTCAAAACCGAGCTCATGAGGTTCATGAGAGAGATGAATGAAAGAATGGATGATGGATAAGATCCCAAGCGTGCCACCGATGTTAAAAGGACCAGATTTAAGGAAGTACGCAGTTGTCGTTTAAACCTAGAGCGGCACCGGAATTGATCCCGAAGAGGATTAAGATGTCGGATATTCCAAAATATGATGGGAGGTCAGATCCACAGGAGCACATTACGACTTGCACCATGGCAGAAAAAGGAACTGACTTGGCTCAGCACGAGATCAAGTCGTTTTTATTGAAAAAGTTTGGCGAAACCCTCACGAAGGGGGCCCTGACATGGTATTCGCTCTTACCTGAGTATTCAATCGATTCTTTTGAAATGCTTGCAAATTCGTTCATCAAAGCTCATGCTGGAGAAAGAAAGGTCCAGGCCAGAAAGGCGTATATATTCAGGATTTCACAACGAGAATCCAAGTTATTGTAGGGATTCGTAATCCTATTCCAGAAGGAAAGAATGCTGCTACCAACGGTTTCGGATGAGTGGGCGGCAGAGGCATTCACAAAGAGTCTAAATCCACTGAGTTCATATGCCTCTAAAAAACTAAAGGAGAGCTTGCTCAAATTTCAGGAAATCACATGGGCAGATGTCCATAATATCTACGAGTCGAAGATAAGGATAGAAGATGATCAACTTGTCTCTTTGACGTCATCCAAGGGACGATTTAGCGATAAAAATCAGGATAAGTTTAAAAATGACTTCGATGAAGTTCTGAGGTCCTCTAGGGGTCATTTCTACAGTATGAGAGGACCGATCGGTGTAACAGTAAAGGATTCCAGTCACAGATAGTTTTGCTTCTGATAGAAGGAGGGATCGTCGATAGAATAACATATCATTGCTAGAGAAAGAGGTGCCAGGGTCCCGAGATCCCGCATATCCCAGGTTGTCAGATTATAACCTCAACATCAACCTGGTAGAATTGGTGTCGACAATGAGGAATATCATAGAAGCACGGTTTTTGAAACCAATCTGGTCGGATCCTAGCCAAAGAAATCCTAATCTGTGGTGTGAATTCCACGAGACTCATTGCCATAGAACTGGGGACTATCGATATCTTTGCGAGGAAGTGGCGACGTTGTTAAAGAATGGCCATCTTAGAGAGTTTTAAGTGACCATGCCAAAAAACAAAGTCGGGACAATGCAGATCCATCAAAGACACTAGTAGGGTCACCTCGGATGACAATCAACATGATCTGCGGAGGAAACAAGGTCAACGGAGTTGACATTTTCGGCAGCAAAAAAGATGAAAATATCGGTGATTCAAGGCAAGAGAATTTGGGAAGCTGCAGAAGATGACATTACTTTCATGGAGGAAGATGTTGATGGGCTCCTTCTTCCGTACAATGATGCCTTGGTAATTTCTTTTAATGTTTCAGATTTCAAAATCAAGTGTGTTTTGGTTGATCCAGGAAGTTCAGCCAACATCATACAATAGAGGGTTCTGGAACAAGCGAAGTTGACTAGGTATATCATTCGGGCGACGAAACTTCTGGCCGGCTTCAACCTAACAGGTGTCACAAACCGAGGAGAAATTTTGTTGCCCACACAAGACGAAAGGGTAATGAAGACCACTTTGTTCGAAGTGGTACATGGCGCATGGGCTATAATGTGATCCTCGAAAGGCCATGGATACCCGAGATAAAGGCTGTGACCTCGACCGATCACCAATTGTTGAAATTTTCGACACTTGAAAAGATCAAACAGGTAAGAGGAGACTAACCGGCAGCAGAGGAGGTGAATGATGTAACCATTTCTAGCAGCAAGGATAGAGAAGACAACAAATAGCAATTATAGGAACCGGTGCCTTCTCCCACCCAAATCGAATATGATAAAAATGAGGAGTAATTAGAATTACATTAGGTGCCGAGATCTTTTTAGGTACCGAAGGAGACAGATGTGACAAAATCATCCACAGAGGGAACTCGAACAAGTTGCTCTATTCGAGGAATTTTTGAAAAGGAAGTTCCACTTAGGAACGAGGTTCAGTCTCGAACTCAGGTTAAAATTTATCGAATTCCTTAAAGCTAACGTTGATTGCTTTGTGTGGTCGCATTTGGATATGACAGGTATTCCATTGGAGGTGACGCTCCACAAACTAAGTCTGGATCCAAACTTCCCACTGGTAAGGCAAAAGAAACTCCCGATAGTAGAGGTTAGAAACAAGTTTGTTAAAGAAGAGATAACCCGAATACTCAATATCGATTCAATTCGAGAGGTAAAGTATCCGGATTGGATAGCTAACATAGTAGTAGTTCCTAAAAAGAATAAAAAATTTACGATGCATTTAGACTATAAGGATTTGAATAAGGCGTGCCCCAAAGACTATTTCCCATTGCCAAACATTGATCAAATACTAGATGCTATGGCCGGGCACGAGTTAATGAGTTCTTTTTATGCTTATTTCGGGTATTATCAAATTAGTATGAACCAAGAAGATCAAGAAAAAACTTTTTTCGTCACGAACTTGAGCACATATTGCTATAATGTGATGCCTTTTGGGCTTAAAAATGTTGAATCCACTTATCAGAGGCTCGTTAATAAGATGTTTGAAAAGCAGATAGATAAGACGGTGGAAGTATATATTGATGACATGTTAGTTAATTCTTTAAATGCAGGAGATCATCTGAAACATTTCCAAGAGACGTTCGACATTCTGAGGAAGTACAACATAAAGCACAACCGGGAGAAATGTGCCTTCGAGGTTAGCTCCGATAAATTCTTGGGATTCTGGTCTCACAAAGAGGGATCGAGGACATCCCGAACCAGTTAACAAGTGTGAAAGAAGTGTAGAGGATGACCGGTAAGTTGGCAGCTCTCAGCCGATTCATCTCAAGGCCTCAAAAAAATGCCACCAGCTTTTTTTTCACTTTTGAAAAAGAAGAATGACTTCGTGTGGACTCCGGAATACCAACAGGCACTGAAGGACCTGAAAAGGTACCTATCCAGCCCTCCGCTGTTGTCAAAACCGGGGGAAGGTGAATAATTGCTACTTTATTTTAGCGGTCTCGAAAGTAGTAGTAAGTGTCGTCTTGGTCCAAGAAGAAGATGGTACACAATTTCCTGTTTATTACGTTAATAAAATATTATCAGGAGCAGAGGCACGTTATCCGCACCTTGAAAAACTGACCTTAGCTCTCATAGTTGCCTCTCAAAAGCTTAGGCCTTTTTTCAGTGTCACCCAATAGCTGTTATGACAACCTTTCTCTTAAGGAATGTCCTTTATAAGCTTGAGTTATCAGGCCGTTTGGCTAAATGGGAAGTCGAAGTTAGCAAGTTCGACATTGAATATAAACCTAAGACTGCTATCAAGTCGTAAGTTTTGGCCGACTTTGGGGCCGATTTTAGTCCCGTACTAATGTCTTTGGCAGCTAAAGAAGTAGTGCTGGTATCGGGAGAGGCGTCAGGAGTTTGGACCTTGATTATGGATAGAGCCTCCAACGTAAAAGGATCCGACCTCGGGGTAGTTCTAATCACGCCCTCGGGGGAAACCCTAAGACAGCCTAATAGAACTGTACCATTAACTAACAACGAAGCCGAGTATGAGGCTTTGGTAACAGGACTCAAACTAACTCGGGGACTAGGTTCCGAGGTCATTGAAATAAAGTGTGACTCCTAGCTGATGGTAAACCAAGTGTATGGAATTTTTCGACTCAAAGGAGGAGTGCATGCAACACTACTTGAACAAGGTTCAACCATTACTTGCACGATTCAGAGAATTGTCAATCGTCCACATTACAAGGGAGGAAAATGTGGAAGTAGATGCATTGGCTAATTTGGGGTCATCTACGAAGATAGAAGGATCTGATTCCGGTACGGTCGTCCGATTGCTGCATTGGGTGTTGGATCTGGATGGCTACTGCGAAGTAAATTCAACCAACTTAATTTGAAACTGGAGGAACGAGTTCATTGAATATCTAAGACATGGTATATTACCCGAAGACCCAAAAGCATCCCAGGAACTAAGGATCAAAGCATCTCACTTCTGACTTGTTGATGGACAATTATACAGGAGATCGTTCCAAGGACCACTATCTCGGTGTCTAGGAACCTCAGAGGTGGACTACGTGATGAGAGAAGTCCACGAGGGAGTCTGTGGAAACCACTCCGGTGCAGACTCATTAGTTCTCAGGTTTAGTCAAGGCTGGCTATTATTGGCCCCGGATGGAACAAGACGCAAAGAAATTCGTACAAAAGTGTGACAAATGTCAATGTCATGCATAGTTAGTGCATCAACCAGCAAAACTTTTGCAATCGATAGTGTCCCCGTGGCCATTAATGAAATGGGGGATGGAAATAGTTGCTCCCTTACTATCGGGACCCGGGAAGGTAAAATTCCTTTTAGTTTTAATTGATTATTTCACTAAATGGATTTAAGCAAGTGCTTAACAAAAGATCGTAGAACGCGAAGTTGTTGATTTTATATGGGACCACATAATCTGCCGATTCGAAATACCAATGAAGATTGCTTGTGACAACGGGCCGCAGTTCATGGGTTCTAAAGTCACAAAAGTTTTGGAAGGTTTAAAGATCAAGCGAATTATGTCTTCACAATACCACTCGAGTGCTAATGGACGGGCGGAGTCAACAATAATGTAATTATCACAAACCTAGAAAAGAAGTTGGAAGATGCCAAGGGCAAGTGGCCAGATGAGCTACCGGGTGTGCCGTGGGCATATCGAACCACGGTGAAGTCCAGCACGGGTGAAACACCCTTTTTGCTCATATACAGTTTTGAGGCTTTGATACCAGTGGAAGTAGGGGAGCCGACCTTGAGGTTTTCCCGAGCATATGAAGAAGAAAATAATGAAGTATTGCTGGTGAAGCTAGATTTGCTTTAAGAGCACCAGGATCTTGCATATATAAGGATGGTAGCACAAAAGCAAAGGACGGTAAGGTATTACAATCGCAGGGCAAATCTATGATATTTCAAAGTTGGGGATTTGGTTCTAAGGAAAGTTACTTAAAGCACTCAAGAAGTAAATTCCCGGAAGCTGGGACCAATATAGGAAGGACCTTACCGGGTCTCAGCTATAACCGGTAAAGGCTCTTACAAACTGGAAAATCAAGATGGAATTAAATTTTGAAGTAATAGGAACGTGTCTCACCTCAAAAGGTATCATTGCTGAAGATACTTGCTGGTACTGAAAGTATGTGCTGCACTCTTTTTCTCTTCATCCAGTTTTTGTCCCAAACAGATTTTTCTAGCAAGGCTTTTAACGAGGCAATAACGTAAAGCATACTACGAAGGAAGGATCATCGGCAAAGGCAAGACCTTCAATATCAAGGCACTGAATTTCTTCTAATGATGGGATCGGCGACCATGAGCTCGTGTGGCAAACAACTTATGGATGGTTAAATAATGTTTGGTTCAATGGCAAATCTCGCCTCCTAAAAATCAGACATCTTATTTAACCGTTCACAAGTTGTCTCCACTGATGAAGCAGCAGTATAAAATATAAAAGGAAAGAAAAGGCCTTCAATGAACGAAAGACTTCCAGTGTTTGAATTCTCATACTTAGCATTCGAACACTAGGGGGAGTAATATATGTTACAGCACCAAGAGTGCCACACAGATCGGGGACTGTTAGAACCGGGATCAATGTCTTAAAAGGACTAGGGACTGCATGATCGACCTCGTAGAAGTAAGTTGTACAAGTTAGCCACATGTATTGGCAGCTTTATTTACTTAAGCAAATGAATTTTTATGTGAATGTTCGTTTAAGGATTTAGGGAATAAATCAAAGTCATTTAATTCTTATCTTATTTCTTGTCTGAATGATAAGTTAATTTATTCTATCGTTTGAAAGTTAGAAAGAACTTCAAATGCTTGTTCCAGAATGAATAAGAGACGTCCTCTTCAAGAACACTGTAAACATAAGGGCCCTCTCTTATGAAACCCTCATAGCAAAGGGTAGATTCCGAAAGTGTTTATGCCCGGAATCAAAAGTTTTTAGATGAAGAAATATTCTCGAGGCTTTGTCAATTAAATGAAAGAAAATATATTTTGCACAACACTTAGGAAAAACATGTATTTTATTAAATAAGGAGCCAAACACAATAAGAGGTTTTGGCAAATTTACAAAAGATAAAAGGAAAAATTTATACGTCTTTGCTGCCATAACCCGAAGGGAGAGAGCGACCTTCATTTTCCCTGGTAGAAGAAGGTTGTTCCATTGCCGGTTCGGAGCTTTCATCTTCTTCAGTTTCCCTTAGGATTCCAAATATTTAGAATTAGTATTCGAGGAGTCAAGATCCAACGAGCCGAGCAGGAAAGTTCTCACAAGCGGTTAACTCTAGTGCCCGGGCCTTGGCAATGGAGTCCTCAATATTGGCAATGCCTTCTTTGGCCTCTTTCAAAGTCTTTCTCTTCATATGATCCATGGTGTACGTTTTCTCAAACACAAAGGAATCTTCCTGGTCCTGGAGTTTTGGTTGCAGCTTATCAATCTTAGATTGGAGCTCTTTATTCTCAGACCTTATCATGCTAATTTTGCAATCGAGCTCAATGTTGGTGATTGAGTGAAGCTGGTTCTTCTTTTGAGTCTTTCCTCCATTTTGCCTTTCCTCTCCTCGATTTTGGAGCATAAGCTAGCCTTCAAGTTATTAACTTGTTCCTCGAAGGTAGACTCCCACTCGATAGCGGCAGTTACAACATCATGATGTTCGACCTACTTAGCCTTAGCCTCTTTGACTTCTTCATGTAATTGGGCAGCTTCTTGGCTGTGGGCCATTTTATCTTGCTCAGTTTGCTGCAACTGAGCCTCGAGCTCATTCATCTATACAACTTTTGCCTCCAGCTCCGGGAGGGGCTAAGTGAGCTGAATCCTTTCAGCCAAAAGCTGATCTTGTTCTAAAGCAAGCCCTTGCTTGTCCAGGATCAACCTCTGCAGGCCCTTGGAGCCAAGAAGATTGGCCCGAAAAGGGGATAAAATCAAAGTTATTACTTCAAAATATAAATCAAAAGGAGATAAAGAGAAGAGAGGTTGCTACCTACGTCGAGCAATGCATGTTGTTGTTTATTAGGCACTCCCTAGAAAGGGAATCCATCTTTTTCCAATCCTTCGCTGAAGCCAGCGGCTTCAGGTAATTGGAAAGCTCCACCGATTTGGAGAGAATATGACACTCGTTCGAAACTAAAAGAGTGGCACCTCACCTTCCTTGAGGGTCTTGAGAAGGAGTCGAGTAAGTGTTTCCCAAGTTCCCATGATCGGGAGACCGCGGAGGAGAGGCATCCCTTACCTATTCGATTGATGCCGGTGAAAGAAAGCAATCGATGCTGGCGGAGAAAGAACAACTGGTGTCAGTGGGTATAGAGTTGTTGGTGTAGATGTAGAAGAAACAACTGCAGTAGAAGGAGGTGCAATTGTTGCTGGCTTAGAAGTTGATAGAAGAAGAAGGTCGAGGGCCGAACTCTTTTGATCGAAGGCCGCAACAGGGATCGAAAAGCAAGAATCGGCATTCTCAACCATGTCTATTTTCCCCTAGAGCTCCTGAACTTCTTTTGCTGGTACATTTTGGAGCCCCCTCAGTAGAGCATCCGGTTGAGCTAATGAAGATCTTTTCTCCTTTGAAGAGAAGCATCTTCATCATTGGCTTCTTCTTCATCATTGAGGACCACTACGGGCAGCTCGATTGGTGTTTCCTTTATTGTTTTCTCCTGAGTCACAACCGAAGAGGAACATCTCCTTTTCAGTTTCTTATTTTTGGGATGGGGACTCGGGAGGAAGCACCTTCACTTAAGGCCGAGTAGATTCACGGGCCTTCCTCAGGTTAAGGGCACCTTGGAGCACCTGTGCGGCTTCTGTCGGGTCATCGAGAGCTTCAACATCAGGGCACACATGAACCCCTTGGAAGTCCTGTACGAGCAAAAAGACAATTAGTAAATTTTTCTTGAGTTGTTTTACACAAATAAGAGAAGAAACAAATATACAAAGACTTACAGAAAATATTCCATGACTCGGGAAAAACTAGCGTCGTGGCCGAGATGATGTCCTGATAGCGATAACAACAAACCGCTCCATCCGTCCACGGTCATTATAGTCATCAACACTGGCAAGGAGGGCGTGATGACCATGCTCGCTAAGGTTTAACACTCCTCCATGGAAAATCTTGGGGAGTAAAGATTCATCATGTGTGCGAGAGTTAGGGTTTCCCCGGTCTCAAAGCACAACTGACGGAGACAAGCCACTGTATGCCATATAAATGGGCCTACTTGTTTTAAGTAGGCCTGCTACTGGTGGCAGAACTCTAAGATTATTGGGTTAAGTCCTTCACCCAACTCCAAAGTGAAGGGGTATGTGTAGATGTAAGGCCCCATAAAAAAAATGTACCTAAAAACCCTAGGTTTCATGGTGCCGAAGTAGGCTTGTGTGTTGACAAAGACTGCAATACAGACTCTTTGGGTTGAACAGTGCGTTGGGGGGTAAAGAAAAATTTTAGGCAGAAAAAGGCATTTCTGCGGCACACTATGCGGCCACATAATCACTCTGCAGACCACAGAATGGCTGCAGAATGAAGCAGAAGACTGGGCAAAGTTTGGGTGATATTGTGCGGTCACTGTACAATCCAAAATCATTTCGCTAGCTGTACATCAACCGCGGAACCAGCATGAAAATTTTCCGGAGGGAGGTTCTGCGGCGCATTATGCGACCGCAGAACAGGTCTGTGGACCGCATAATGACCGTAGAGTGGGGCAGAATTGCCCAGTTCCGGAGGGCCATTTAACGGCGCATTTTGTGGACTGCAGAAGCATTATCCAGGCACATATGCGACCACAGATCGTGTTTCGGAGCTTCATTTTTTCGGTTTTATAAACCCGACCCATTCTTATAAAACAATGTTAATGGTCATTTTAGAAGGTTCAAACTTATATTTTAGAGAGAGCGGAAGGTGGTTTAGAGTGAGAAGAGGAATTCTATGTCATTTGTTCATCAATCCTTGTCAACCCTTGAAGATTTCTCTAGGGTAACTCACAACGTCTTCAACCAAAAGGTAAGATTCACACCCTAGCCCTTAATTTCGAAATTTAACTAAAATTGGGTAATTAGTAAAGAAATTCTTGGGTGTGGGAGTTGTTTATTTTACATGCATGTACCATCTAGGGTAGTGGGGATATTGTTGAGCTCTTTTGGGTAAACTTGGGGTGGTGGGGTGAAAGAATCCACCATAAGAGGACCTTAAAACCTTAATGCACGCCTAGTGCTTGGTAAAATGCTCAAGTGAGCTAGAATTATGAACTCCTTCCTAATTTATGTTCAATTTTTCTATATCTCTAAATAGATCGAAGTGGCTAGGATCACTGGAACATTATAGTAAAATAAAAAGCTCGAGGCAAGGTATGTTGGCTAAACTTCTCTCTTAGAATTGAATTCCCACGATGATTTTGTAAGTCTCGGGTTATCTATTATGAATTGACTTTTCTGAATAAGTTTTGCGTTGAATGATATATATATATATATATATATATATATTAGTATGTTCAAATGTGTTTCGGAATGTTCTTATCATATCGTGCTATTCCCCGGGAGAGTATTTGAGGTACGAGTATGTATTAAAATGTTGTAACTTCAAGTCAAGTCCAAATGAAAGTGATCACATCAAATTGTATAAGAGATTACATGTGCCTAAGACCCTAATTTGCTCAAGTATGTGTTTAATGCCTTAATTTGAAAGGTCTTGTTGTTGATTATCCATGATAATGATTGAGAATGGAATAGGGAGCTTGAATTTTTAAGTACGGCCAATGTGCCAAAAATGATATTGCATTTTGGCCTATAATGCCAATAAAATGAATGACATGTAAAAGAATATGAATTGAGTGGTAAATACTTTTAATAATAAATTCTTTGGGAGTATCGTTTAGCCACTGAGGAAGGGTAGGTCGGAACAACCTAACCCCAAAACTACACGTGCCGGTATAGGAGTGATTGAGGGGTAAATCCCCGTGTTAATGTGATGAGACTGTTTCCCCTTATATGTGATGAGATTGGTGTGTGGAGATGTTTTCCCCTTAAATGGAATGAGATTATTTCCAGCTAGATGTGATGTAATATCCACCCACACGGTACTGTGGTGAGACGGCTTGGCCGATCGGGCTAAGATCGGACGCCATGCCGCGCACATGGTGGTATTGTAAGTGTATGTCTCGGGGTAATATGGCTTAGCCGGTCGGGCTGAGATCACGGTGGTATATCGATGCTAAAGATCTCCCAACTTAAATTACCGAAACCTACTTGAAATTTATGTTTCCCCTAATGTGACACTTTGATACCGTTTGAGTCTCCTATTGATATCATGTTTTATTCTCCATTTATTGTTGCTTGTTTTATTAAGAGAGTGTTTAAATTTTACATACTAGTACTATTCCATATGTACTGTTACGCGGTGCCTTCTTGAGGTTCTTTGGAAGGGCGACGTAAGCCTAAGCAATCGCTGTCAGTACGATTGTCGTCCGCCAACTGAGGTCCCCTCCGCACGCTAGACTAGATTGTCAGTGCCGTGCGGGAAAACTAATATTGTGAGCAACGAGAGAATTGAGAGCTTGTTAAGAAAATTGAGAAAAGAGCTTGCTTGTATAAATGAAAGGCTATTACAAAAGTTACGCGGTGTCGAGGGGGCGAGACACCAGTACAGAAAAATGCTTGCTTGCTTGAATGTTTGAATGCTTATACCCCCCTAATAATGGTTAAAATAAATAAACCAAAGTTATAAAAGTTGACCTAAGAAAGCTGTAAATGCATACTGAAAGAAAATAAAGTAAATCTATTCTATATTTACAAAGAAAAGGACTTAGTCTTCTACAAAGTAGAAACAAGTCCGTCAGCAGCAACTTTGTCATTTGGCTCAGGGTCCGCGCGCGCGGCGCTATGGGCATCTGCCTGTGGCTGGGCATTGGCGCTGGCTGTCAGTGGGGCGACAGAGGCGCTTGCGCGCTTGTCACTTGGAGCTGCCAAGACCATGGGGCCGACCGTGGCGCTAGGCGTTGGGAGGCTTTCCAGGACGCCACGGGGCGCGTCCAAGGAGTCATGGGCCATGGCTGGAAAGCCGCCCATGACAGTACTAAGTCCCTTTTGCAGGAGGCGCTATATCTTTAATGGATGCAGGTGGTTCCATAGCAGGTGGTATTGATTAGTGATAGCATCACACCCTCTCCTCAGCTGATCTGGTGAGCCCCACTTCATTTCGGGGTCCTATATCTTCTATCATTTGTACATAGCATTTTGAGGTATAGCTGAGGCCCTGTTGTCGGCACTGTCATAGCACTCTTTTGTTCCTGTTAGAGGCTCCGTAGACATAGCGTGGGTCGTATATGTTTTTGGGAAGGTTAAACTAAAAATGTTGTAACCGTATAATTTGTTCCACTTTAACTATAATTGTACAATGTACTATTTTAAAGACTTGTTAATGACGTAACTAATGGAAAAGAACTGGTGTTATTCACATGACCTCTTACTGTCAAATTAGTGGAATGTATTCTTCTCTTTATTCATGGGTGAGTTGGGTAGAAGGTAGTGTAAAGGCTTGCTTGGCCGGGGTATTTTAGTTGAGCGCCGGTCGCGCTCCCTGAGGTCGGGGCGTGACATACTTGGTATCAGAGCCTAAGGTTTTAAAGTGTCCTAGGATGTCTGGGATACGTGTCTGGTAGAGTCCTTCTAATCGGTGTGTTGTCGACACATCTATAATTAGGAGGCTACTTGGGCATTTAGGAATAATACCCTTCTTTGATGATCTAGATCGTGCGATAAAGTTGTTTGTAAGATTGTTCATCCTTTAACTCGTGTATTGCTCTAATTTTCGGTATATGTCTCCTAGGAAGAAAGCAAGAACTGGCCAAGGAGCCAATTCCACCCCATGAGTGGCAGTTGATCCTTTACTTGATTATGCGGGTGAACACCCGAGGGGTGAGAATATTCCCCCGACTACTACACTGCTTGATTCCACTACACATGGTTAGACCGCACCAGTTCCTGCACCTACTGAGGGTGCAATGATCCCTCCAACTGATATAACAACTCCACCTCCAGCCCAGCTTCCAGACCCGGTGTATCCGATGGGGATCTTAGGGAAGCCATACAGATGTTGGCTCAAATAGTAGCTTCCCAGGCCTGGAGATCAGATGTTGTACCCACTTCTTCTAGTCAGCCAGGGGATTCCACTAGTTCCAGGATGAACAGATTTCTTCAGTTGGACCCTCCAGTGTTCACAGGTACTGATCCTGATGAAGACCCCTGGGATTTTATTAACGAGATGTACAAGACCCTCTGAGTTATGCATGCTACTGAGACAGAGGGAGTAGAGTTGGCCTCCTATTTCCTGAAAGGGGTGGCCTATTCTTGGTTTGATATGTGGGAGGACTCCCGTGAGGAGGGGAACCCTCCGGCGAGGTGGAGTGAGTTTGCCGATGCTTTCATTGATCATTTCTTACCTGCCGAGACTAAGGCAGCCCGTGCTGCCGAGTTTGAGAGCCTAAAACAGGGGAGCATCAGTGTGTGTGAGTATCATATGAGATTCGTGCACCTGTCCAAATATGCCATCTACATGTTGCCCACTATGGAGGCTAGAGTCCGCCGGTTTGTGCTGGCCTTAGCTCTTTTGTTGTTAATGAGGCCGCTACAGCTGCCTTGAACTCTAATATGAACTATTGTAAGATGGTGGCATTTGCTCAAGCCACAGAGGCCCACAAACTGAAGAATAGAATGGAGCGAGAGAGTAGCAACAGGCCCAGTCAGCGAGCAACTTCAGTGGTACTTCTGGTAGTGGTGGTGGTGATAGGACAGCTTTCAGGGGAGGGTTCAATTAGTGCACTACCATCGGAGCCCAATCAGCAGCAGGGGAACTATTTTAGGCCCCACCAGGGTAACAAGGAAACTATTTTAGGCCCCACCAGGGCAACAGGGGATCCTACCAGCAGGGTCAGTCTGGTGGGAGATTTTAGCAGCAGCAGAGGTCCTCATGCCCTAGGTGCGGGAAGTGCACTTTAGAACCTGCTACATAGACCAGCCCATATGTTACGGGTGTGGAATAAGGGGTCACCTTCAGAGGGATTGCCGTTCATCTCACCAGAGCATGGGCAGAGGTACAGCACAACTAGCCAGTTCTACAGCTACTACATCCATAGCACCTCCTCCAGCTCGAGGCACCCCAGCACCCGCAGGGCGTGGTGCAGCTAGGGGTGGCGCACAGAGTTCGGGAGCACCCAGCCATTTCTATGCTATGAGGGGTCGCCAGAGTTCAGAGGCTTCTCCAGATGTTGTCACAGGTATATTGACTGTCCAATCTCATAATGTGTATGCTCTTATTGATACCGATTCCACTTTGTCCTACGTTACTCCCTATGTTGCTATGGGATTTGGGATACAATCAAAATAGCTCCATGAGCATTCTCTGTATCTACTCCGGTTGGTGAGTCTATTATGGCCGTGTGGGTTTATAGGGAGTGTGTTATCACGATGCATGGTCGAGACACCATGGACGATCTCATTGAATTAGGGATGGTCGATTTTGATGTAATAATGGGGATGGATTGGCTTAGTTCATGTTTCGTTAAACTTGACTGTCGAACCAGAACCATTAGGTTTGAATTTCCAACTAAGTCAGTGATTGAATGGAAGGGGGATAATGTGGTGCCGAAGGGTGGGTTTATTTCTTACCTTGAGGCCACAAAGATGATTAACAAGGGGTGTATTTATCACTTGGTCTAGGTTACGGACACCGACGTTGAGGCACCTACACTTGAGTCCGTGCTGGTTGTGAATGAATTTCTGGAGGTCTTTTCGGATGAGCTCCATGGATCCCGCCAAACAAGGAGATTGATTTTGGGACTGATGTGATGCCAGGCACGCAGCCTTTATCTATTCCACCCTATAGAATTGCACTAGCAGAATTGAAGGAGCTAAAAGAATAATTGAAAGATTTGTTAGAGAAGGGTTTCATCTGGCCGAGTGTGTCGCCTTGGGGTGCACCAGTTCTATTTGTAAGAAAGAAGGATGGGTCACTAAGAATGTGTATTGACTATCTACAGCTCAACAAGGTTACAACCAAAAATAAGTACCCACTGTCGAGGATAGATGACTTGTTTGATCAATTGCACGGTGCTAAGTACTTCTCCAAGATTGATTTAAGATCCGGGTATAACCAATTGAAGATCAAGTAGCAGGATATTTCGAAAACAACTTTCAGGACCCTGTATGGGCACTTTGAATTTTTGGTAATATTTTTCAGGCTAACAAATGCCCCTGCAGCTTTCATGGATCTTATGAATCGGGTCTTCAAACCTTTCCTCGATTCCTTCGTGATTGTGTTTATTGACGATATTCTTGTTTATTTGCAGAGTGGGGAGGACCATGCCAATCATCTCAGGATAGTTTTGCAGACTCTGTATCAGCACCAGTTGTATGCGAAGTTTTCAAAATGTGAATTTTGGCTTGAATCTGTTATGTTCTTGGGTCATGTTGTCTCTAGAGAAGGAATTGAGGTTGACCCCCAAAAAATTTCAGCCGTGAAGAATTGGCCTAGACCTACTACTCCAATAGAGATTCGCAGTTTCTTGGGCTTAGCTGGATATTACAGGAAGTTTGTGGAGGAGTTCTCTACTCTTGCCTCTCCGTTGACTAAATTGATGCAGAAGGTAGTTAAGTTCCAATGGGCAGATGCTTGTGAAAGAAGCTTCCAGGAATTGAAAGCAAGATTGACTACGGCAGCGGTGTTGACTCTACCAGAGGGTACGGATAGATTTGTGGTATATTCCGATGCTTCGAGGATCGGACTTGGGTGTGTATTAATGCAACATGGCAAGGTGATAGCTTATGCTTCTAGGCAACTCAAGAATCATGAAAAGAACTATCCAACATATGACTTAGAGCTTACGGCGGTGGTATTTGCATTGAAGATTTGGTGTCATTATTTGTATGGGGTCCATGTGGATATATTCACAAACCGTAAGAGCCTTTAATATATTTTCAAACAGAAGGAATTGAATCTGAGGCAGAGAAGATGGCTTGAGTTACTCAAGGATTACAACATCGATATCCTGTATCATCCGGGGAAGGCTAATGTTGTAGCGGATGCTCTTTGCCGAAAATCTATGGTGGTTCAGCTCACTTGGAGGCATATCAAAGGCCGTTGGTCATGCCCTGAACTCGAGGAGCGCGACCGACGCTCAACTGAGATAACCCGGCCGAGCAAGCCTACTGGATTTCTTTCTACCCAACTCACCCATAAATAAAGAGGATATAAACTTCATTAATAAGTCTCCAAAACAATACATTTCACAACCATAGTTTTACAGCGGAAGCATGAGATACAATTCCTACATCTTTAGTTTAAATTTCCACACTAATACACAACCCACACTAATAGTGCCGGCAACAAGGCTCTGGCTATACCTCGAAACAAAATACACACGGAACAAAAGAAGCCCAACCCCAGAAAAAAGTGGGGCTCACCAAGTCAGCTGAGAGGAGAGTGTACCGCTATCACTGGTTAATGTCTTCCACTGTGGAACCACCTGCATCCATTAAAGATGCAGCATCCCGGCAAAAGGGACGTTAGTACATGTCGAATAGTACTAGTATGAAAGCCAAACACCTATTCAAGGACTTGGAAATACAATATGACTTACGATGAGTGGTGGTAACAATAGAAGGCTTAATTAGCCGTTAAAGCCACAACAAATTTAGTAATAGCTTTCAATAATATTTACAAACTTCAAGTTGGGGATCCTCTATAACTATATTTACACAGAGCGGCCCCCCGCCTCACCCCAATATATGTGGGTGGAGGTGCAATCACAATACCAGGAACTCTACACAAAGCGGCCCTGCCGCCTCTCCCAAATGTATACGGGTGGAGGTGTACTCACCATACCACAACACTACATAAAACGGCCCCGCCGCCTCACCCCAATATATATGCGGGTGGAGGTGTACTCACAATATCACATCACTACACAGAGCGGCCCCGCCGCCTCACCCCAATATATGCGGGTGGAGGTGTAGTCACAATACCACAATTTAGGGTCCCAAAATTATAATAGTTTGTACAAAAGAGTTTCCTTTCAAATCAACCATTTGGCACCTTTGGCCTTAGCAGTGTAAGTTCATAAGGTTTCATCATATGAGAAATGAGTGCTAAATTATATTGATTTCATACAATACCTTCATCCCACAAAGGGTATAACATAATTAAGTCACAATAGACAATCTTTAACACATGAGGGTTGGGGCATGTTATGGAATTTGAGAATCAATTTACTAGCTTGAACATCCCACATCAATAGCGTTTTAAGTTCGACTACACATGATAGGATTTTACAAGGGTTCGAAAATTCTGATACTAGAAGAAGAGTTTAGCTTTCATACCTCGAAAGAGCTTTTCGTAATGCAACAATAATGTCCCAGCACTCCTAACGATGCCAATCTATAGAGGAGGAGAGAGTTACAAAAGCGATTAGAGAAATTCGTATGGCAAGGGTTGTTACAACTATTAACCAACCTTTCCCTCAACCAATTCAACCACAAAACCACCCAAGATTATTCTACAACTTTTCCACAATCCCTATTATCTTATTCATGTGATAAATCTACCCTCATCATCCATAATTAACCCTAAGCCCGAAATTGAAGAATTGGGGAAAGAAATTCTTACCTCTTTGAAGTCCTAGCAAGTCCCTCTTAGTGAAATTCCAAGGCTTGACTTAAGTTGAGTAGTGAAATCCTTGAACCTCCCCTTTCTCTCTATCTGTAATAGCTCTTCCCTCTATCTAAAATATCAGATAATCCCTCAAAAATGACCACTAGCTCTAAATAAATAGAATGGGGTCGGGTAAAAAAATTAAAAAAAATAGAGCCCCGACGCCGATCTGCGGTCGCATATGCGACCGCATAATGCTTCCGCGTTCCGCATAATGGACCGCACAATTGCCCTCCAGAATTGGGCAACACTGCTTCAGTATGCTGCCGTTATGCAGTCCGCAGACCTATTCTGCAGTTGCATAATGCACCGCAGAACTAGTATGCGGTTGCATAATGCGCCGCAAACCTTCCTCCAAACTTGCCCCGAACTGCTTCACTCTGCAACCATTCTACGGTCCGTAGAGTAATTTTGCAGCCGCATAGTGGGCCACAGAAATGTCTTTTTCTTCCCAAAATTTTCCTTTATTTCCCGGCACATTTTTCAACCCAAAAAGTCTGAGCCGCGACGAACTTGCGAGCCGCGAAGAATTTCTACAATCCTCAAACATGTAAGCCTACTTTGGCACCACGAAACCTTAAATTTCTTTGCGAAATTTTATGGGCCTTACATCATTGGCCAAGGAGGTTCATCGGTTAGCTAGTTTGGGAGTTCGTCTTGCGGACTCTAGTGAAGGAGGGATGATTGTGCAAAATAAGGCTGAATTGTCACTTGTGGTGGAAGTCAAGGAGAAGCAATTCAACGATCCATTGTTGGTACAATTGAAAGAGGGGATTCAAAAACATAAGACCATGGCCTTTTCTCTTGGCGTGGATGATGGTACCCTAAGGTACAAAGGGCGGGTATGTGTTCCAAATGTGGAAGGTCTCCGGGAAAGAATCATGACCGAGGCTCACACTTCTAGGTATTCCGTGCACTCGGGCTCTACAAATATGTATCATAATCTCAGAGAAGTCAATTGGTAGAACGATATGAAGAGGAATGTAGCGGACTTTGTGGCAAGATGTCCAAATTATCAGCAAGTGAAGGCCGAACACTAAAGTCCTGGCGTGTTAGGGCTACCTCACACTCCTCGCAAATCCGACTCGATTTGGGTGATTGTGGATTGACTCACGAAATTAGCACACTTCTTACATGTTAAAGCTACCGACACAGCAGAACAGTATGCTCATTTGTACATCAAGGAAATAGTCAGGTTACATGGCACTCCAGTTTCTATTATCTTAGATTGAGGGGCACAGTTCACGGCCAATGTTTGGAAGAAATTTCAGAAAGGTTTGGGTACTCATGTGAATTTTAGTACAGCTTTCCATCCAAAGACCAATGGGCAGGTAGAGCGGACTATTCAGACGCTTGAGGATATGTTGCGCACTTGTGTTCTTGACTTCAAAGGTAGCCGGGATGATCATTTGCCGCTCATAGAGTTTGCCTACAACAACAGTTATCATGCTAGCATTCATATAGGGCTATTCAAGGCCTTATACGGTAGGAGATGTAGATCTCCCATTGGGTGGTTCGAGATTGGGGAAGCGGAGTTGATAGGGCCAGACCTCGTGCATCAGGCTATGGAAAAGGTTAAGATCATTAAGGGGCGGTTGAAAACTACTCAGAGTCATCAGATGTCCTATTCAGATGTTCTTCGTAGGGATTTGGAGTTCAAAGAGGATGAATGGGTATTCTTGAAGGTTTCTCCTATGAAGGGTATAATGCGGTTCGGTAAGAAAGGAAAATTGAGTTCGAGGTATGTCGGGCCGTACAGAATCATTCAGAGGATTGGTCATGTGGCTTACAGGCTAGAACTACCTCCAAAGATATCGTTAGTGCACCCAGTGTTCCACGTGTCCATGTTGAAGAAGGTGGTTGGAGATTCGTTGCTTATTATTCAGGTTGAGACCATTGAGGTTAATGAAGAATTGACTTATGAAGAAATTCCAGTTGCCATCCTTGATAGGCAAGTCCAAAAGTTGAGGAACAAAGAGATTGCCTCTATAAAAGTACTATGGCGGAACCAGAAGGTTGAAGAGGCCAACTGGGAGGCTGAGGAAGAAGTGAAAAAGAAGTACCCTCATTTGTTTGAATAACCATACATTTATAATGTTGTGTTCGATGAAAATACTAAGAGTTACCTTCTATGAACTATGCATCATTTGTACCGTTGATGTTAAAAGTGTTCCTTTTTGGTAGTATACTGCTTGAGAGGCCACGGTTGGCATTGTTTTAATGTTATGTTGCGTCATGTTCATGTTGTTAGGACTGGTTTGGGATTCTCTTACAAGTGGATAGGCCCAATTATAGGGGAGACTCTGGCGAAATTTTTGGAAATATAGGGAGTTAGTCAAAAAATTGGAATTGCTGGTGTGTGGTGTAGCATTGAGTCACATTGGGTGCTAATGGTGAATTTTGACCCTCATTCGAGAACGAATGATCCTAAATGGGGGAGGATGTAAGGCCCCGTAAAAAAAATTTGCCTAAAAATCTGGGGTTTCGTGGTGCCAAAGTAGGCTTATGTGTTGACAAAAGTAGAGATTCTAGCTCGCCGTGGTATGCACATTTTGGGTTGAACAATGCGCTGGGGAGTAAAGGAAAATTTTTGGCAAAAAAAGACATTTTTGGGACCCACTATGCGACCGCAGAATCATTCTACGGGCCGCAGAATAAAGCAGAAGACTCGGGAAATTTTGGGCGATATTGTGCGGTCACAATGAGATGGCAAAACCATTTTGCGGGCCGCACATCAACCGCAGAACCAGCACAAAAAATTTTCGGAGGGAGGTTCTGCGTCGCATTATGCGACCACGGAATAGGTTTGCAGACCGCATAATGGCCGCAGAGTGGGGCGAAAATGCCCAGTTCCAGAGGGCCATTTCTGGCCCATTTTGCGGACCGCAGAAGCATTATGCACTGGCATATGCGACCGAAAATCGTGTTTCGGAGCGTCATTTTTTTAGTTTTATAAATCCGGCCCCATTCTTATAAAACAATGTTAAGGGTCATTTTAGAAGGTTCAAACTTATATTTTAGAGAGAGAGGAAGGTGGTCTAGAGTGAGAAGAGGAATTCTAAGTCATTTCTTCATCAATCCTTGCTCAACCCTTGACGATTTCTGTAGGGTAACTCACAAGGTCTTCGACCAAAAGGTAAGATTCTACACCCTAACCCTTAATTTCAAAATTTAACTAAAAAATGGGTAATTAGTAAAGAAATTCTCGGGTGTGGGAGTTGTTTATTTTACATGTATGTACCATCTAGGGCAATTGGGCGATTGTTGAACTCTTTTGGGTAAACTTTGGGTTGTGGGGTGAAAGAATCCACCATAGGAGGACCTTAAAATCTTAATGCACGCCTAGTGTTTGGTAAATGCTCAAGTGAGCTAGAATTATGAACTCCTTCCTAATTTGTGTTCAATTTTGCTATATATATAAATAGATCACAATGGCCGGGATCTCCGGAACATTATAGTAAATTAAAAAGCTCGAGGCAAGGTATTTTGGCTAAACTCCTCTCTTAGAATTGAATTCCCACAATGATTTGATAAGTCCCGAGTTGTCCATTATAAATTGAATTTTCTGAATAAGTTCGGCGTCGGATGATGTAGACATATGAATATGTTCAAATGTGTTCCAGAATGTTCTTATCATATCGTGCTATTCCCCGGGAGAGTATTTGAAGTATGAGTATGTATTAAAATGTTGTGACTTCAAGTCAAGTCCAAATGAAAGTGATCACACAAAATTGTATAAGAGTCATATGTGCCTAAGACCCTAATTTGCTCAAGTATGTGTTTAAAGTCTTAATTTGAAAGGCCTTGTTGTTGATTATCCATGATAATGATTGAGAATGGAATAGTGAGCTTGAGTTTTTTAGAACGGAACAATTTTCCAAGAATGATATTGTGTTATAGCCAATAATGCCAATAAAATGAATGACGTGTAAAGGAATATGAATTGAGTGGTAAATACTTTTAATAATAAATATTTAGGGAGTATCGTTTGGCCACCGAGGAAGGGTAGGTCGGAACAACCTAACCCCGAAACTATACGTGCCGGATTAGGAGTGATTGAGGGGTAAATCCCTGTGTTAATGTGATGAGACTGTTTCCCCTTGTATGGGATGAGACTGTTGTGTGGAGATGCTTTACCCTTAAATAGGATGAGATTATTGCTAGCTAGATGTGATGTAATGTCCACCCACACGATATTATGGTGAGATGGCTTCGCCTATCGGGCTGAGATCAGATGCGATGCTGCGCACATGGTGGTATTGTGGGTGTATCTCTCAGGGTGAGACGGCTTAGCCGGTCGGGCTGAGATTGGACTCCGTGCTAAAATACGATGGTATATCGGTGCTAAAGATCTCCTAACTTGAATTACCGAAACCTACTTGAAATTTACGTTTCCCCTAATGTGAAACTTTGATACCGTTTGAGTCTCTTATTGATATCATATTTTATTCTCCGTTTACTATTGCTCGTTCTATTGAGAGGGTGTTTAGTTTTACATACTAGTACTATTCCACATGTACTAACATCCCTTTTGCCGGGGGCACTGCATCTTTATTGGATGCATGTGGTTCCATAGTAGGTGGTATTGATCAGTAATATAAGCACACCCTCTCCTCAGCTGATTTTTTGAGCCCCACTTCATTTTAAGGTCCTATATCTTCTATCCTTTGTACATAGCATTTTGAGGTATAGCCGCGGCCTTGTTGCTGGCACTGTCATAGCAGTCTTTTGTTCCTGTTAGAGGCTCTGTAGACATAGTGTGGGTTGTATCTGTTTTTGGGAAGGTTAAACTTAAAATATTATAATCGTATCATTTGTTTCACTTTAACTATAATTGTACAATATACTGTTTTGAAGACTTGTTAATGACGTAACTAATGGAGATGAACCAGTGTTATTCACATGACCTCTTACTGTCAAATTTATGGAATGTATTCTTCTCTTTATTTGTGGGTGAGTTGGGTAGAAGGTATTGTAAAGGCTTGCTTGGCCAGGGTATCTTGTTTGAGCGCTGGTCGCGCTCCCCAAGGTCGGGGCATGACAGTAGACATACATGAACCCCGCTTTGGAGTAAGTAACTCGTTCTACCCCATCCAGGGCGAAGATTTCAATATTCTTGCAGTTATAGTCCTCATTCACAATAGGGATGCTAGAAGGACGAATGGAGGAGGAGTACCTACGAACAAGCCAAAACCTGCCACTCATGGAAATTGCAAGTGCTTTCTGCTCCTATAGATCAGATGCAGTGCTAAGATGAAGGGGTATGACAATGTTTATGGTTGGAGGCTCGGACTCGACATCAACCTCTTTGGTTTTTTTTATTGGGCCTCCACCGAGAAGAAGACCAGTGTTTTTGGACATTCTAAGAAGACATGGTGGTAAAAGATCTGTGGAGAAGATCTTACAGAGAAAGTTGAGTGTTGTAGAAAAATCTTAAGGAAATTCAGAGAAGAAGAGAGAGTTGCAAAAATAGTGAAGGTAAAGAGCAAAAATGATAAGTAGTGGAGAAGTTATAGATGGCAAAAATCATGGTCATGATTACCTCGAAAACCGGCAAAAATACTTGCTAAATCACGGAGCAAGACATGTTCAGGGTATTAAATGCGAGAAGACGTGCGTCCCTTCAAGTGTCAGAGACCGTTCAAGAACTTTTCCGCCAAGAAAAAAGTTCTTATCTACTTTCCGATAACACTAAGTTGCATTACCTAAAAATAGGGGTACTATCTGTATGGAGTGAAATTGTTTGATAACAGATGGTTGAATAGTGAGGTGACACGTGCAAAGAAGATAGGTAAAATTGAGTCAACAAATAACTGCCACCGGGTGTGAAGTGCGCGACCGGTGCTGGATAGATCACGAGGGGAGTGTAGCTAATAATGGAGATTCAAAGGTTCGATATCGGATAACATTTAAGGAGCAGTCGTTATAGAGGTTATCAATACTCAAAGCCAGCCGTTATGCATCCATCAATGGTGATTTTATTCTCATTCAACAGGGCCTTGATTTTAGGATCTTGTCTGCCTAATTAAAGTTGTAAATAGCAGGATTAACAACCATTGTAGGATACAAAATACTCTGCACACAAAAAGTTATACTCTATTATGTTCAATCTCAATACTTGAATACTGCATACACTCTTATTACCGAAAAGGCTAAAGTTCTTAGTCAGGCTTGTTGTTTTCTTTAATTTCATTTGATAATCTTATCTCTGTTTTCATTTACTTATTGTTTTTGGGTCAAATCAATTCGCTTGTCTATAAACTATGCTATAAATTCAACTATACCGTTTTGCGAGTAAACAAATTATCCAAAAATTAATTATATTTCCTTTTTTTTATGTTACATATAAAAGATAAGAAAATTATTCAAATTTAAAATATTAAAAGACATGTATATTTAAGTAGTTAAAATTTTGAAGAAAGCTAAAACATTACTAATAAATTCATAACTAAAAGAATAAGGATTTAAAATCTAAGGCAAACATTTTAAAGCTACTTAAAACCAAATTTTTTTAGGATTGATGGAAGAACTTTATAATTGTAGCTTGTTTCGTTGATTTCAACTCTTACTAGCGATATAATGCTTGAATTGGCGAAGATTCGTATCCAAATTTTCAGCAAATTGTATCCAATAGTTTTTCTTTGAAGATAATCTAATAGCTTAACAGTTAAATCTTCTACATAAATATTTTTTGAAATTTGTCCAATGAAAAAGATATGAGGTGCAAATCTTCAAGTTCTATATATGTAGAGATAGAAACTTTATTTAATGAAAAAGATTATGTGCATACTTTTATATTATTAATAATCTTAAAGAATATATATATGGCTGTTATAGAAGGATAATTTACAAAGAGCGTTCTGCTATAAATATGATTGCTGCTATTGTAGGTAAAAGACTGTTATATTGAGAGGTAAAATATAACTTAAAAAGTCGGTTATGAGGAACACTTGATTTTTATAGTTAATGAATATTATATAAGGATGTTGTTATAGAGATGTCTGACTGTATATGCAAATTATATCATTATATTTTTTAAAATAAAAATGGAACTGATTATAGCAATCCCGGATTAAGCTGACGGAGGTCAAATTACAAATTCTTACATTGTCAACCAATCTTAAATGAGAAGGTTCTATTTACTTCATTTATATGGAAAGTACATAACTCTCAGATCCGCCTGTGGCGGTGCAATTTAGTTTGTGCAAAGTGCGAATTCATATTGTACGAACCTTAGATTAATGTGTTATTAACAAGCATTGACCAGTTAAACAAATTGGCTGATATCTATTATTCCCGCACAATGCGTGTCTTGAATCCCGAACGCTTGAGCCTGGCTTCTCGAACCAAACCTTAAATTATTTTTCAAGTTACATTGTATAGACAAGTGTCACGTCCTTAGTCGTTAACTAAGTACACGTGCGGCACTTGACAACTTGCTCACGATCTTGCACAACTTGCTCACGTTCTTGCTATGCCAAGTCAGCCTTACTACACTCAAGATCGCTAAGAGAATGGTAGAAAGAACACAAGAGAATTATTAAAGGAAGCTTTGTATTAGAGAGAACTTGAATTGTTTGCTTGATGAATTACAAATGGATGGACCCCTTTATATACTAGTCTCCTAGGGGCTAGAGTGTAAATATTAATTGTTACACAAGTCCTTAATATTTACAAGATAAGGGCTTTCTCTAGAATTCTCTACAAGCCTAGAAGATTCCAAGGACCTTCCTAGCAAATCCATAGGGATCTAGGGTCTTCCAAAGGAAATGTCCATACTTTTCTAGAATCTTCCCACAAATGCTAGTCTTTCTCCTATGTAAGCTTCCACATGGCTTTAATATATGCCAAATGGCACCTATGTGGCATGATGACATGGCTGGTCATCACACTCTCCCCCACCTAATGT